>JAVQJL010078647.1:0-46394 GCA_036024295.1 Nannoperca obscura
TTTAGGGTTTGAAAGCAAAAGTTTAGAGTTTGAAAGCAAAAGTGTGGAAAGTTTCTCTCTCAAACCACTTGTTTTGACTGTTTGATAAAGAAACAAAATGATCTCCATATAAAGAGAGGGAGTGCCCTATCCCTCACCTGGATTAAATCAAACCCAGTGTATAGGCCTAAAAAGCAGCATTTTATAAGAAAATCCCTAACGTATAAAGCCCATCTAATATTAGATATGGTACTATACACAAATAGACATTTAATTGAAACTCAATTTTTGGGTTCTTTAGAAGTATACATAGTTCTAATGTTCTAATATCTCAAGTTTGAACATAAACTATTTCAGACCTTGCAAAATTGATCTCCTTGTCCCCAAGTCTGATGTTACTAAGTTCTCTACCACCCTATAAAACAAACACAAAACTGTCTTTTGCCTAATATCCAGGCTCTAAACACACCCATGCACAGTACTATATTGGTAGTATTTAGTCTTATAGTCTCTATTGAGTCTTATCCTGGTTTTGATCATATTTGGGATATGGCATTTAGATGTATGGAACATGAGATAGATGGATATTGATATCCCTGTATACACAATCATAACATTATCCAGGTTGCTGATCATTGGCCTTCGGGAGTCTCTTCATTTCTCTACATCTCAGCCACTCCTTTATGTAACCACTCAGTCAGTGGGTCAAAAAAAGGTCCCTGTCAGTGTTTTACTATTATAGATGATGATGTTGGATTAATATTACCAATGCATTAATGTGTATATTGCATTTTTACTGCTGTAGTAATTGTAATTTTTATAATTGTAACTACTTTATATACAAAAAAACACATTTCAAACTCAACAGAAACAAAATAAAACTCACCAAAACTGCTTATAAATAAATTGTAATAGTAAATATTTGCCTCTGAGATGTAGTGGAGTAGGAGTATAGTTGCATAAAATAGAAATACTCAAGTAAAGTACAAGTACCTTGAATTTATACTTAGGTACAGAAGAGTCCAGAGTACAGAGAGTAGAGTAGAAAGTAAAGTTGAGTACTTAACGAAAAACAAGTGCGACAATTTATGATCTGTGTCACCAAAGTTAGACGTTCCGTCAACATGTTCATCGTCATTGCATCATTTAGCATTATATCGTCTGGTTGACGGACCAATTACTAGTTAACTGGAGTTAATGACACACCTGGATATGATGATTACATGTCGCAGTATCCCACAGTAGTCAGAAGAGGTGAAACAAGCCTGAGACATTCAACCTTTTGGTGTTAAGTGAATCATTAACTTAGTTGTGACGTCAATGACAGAACTCAAAAGCTACAGGTCCATGACCTTCCTGGTAAGTAAACGTCTAAAAAGAAAAATGGAAGCTACTAATGTCAGAAATGCATGAAGCTTATTTTAACTTTATGTTAGCCTAATAAAGTGAATAGGTCTTAATCACCTGCCGTTCCAGTTTATTATTATATACGTTTAAAAATTACAATTTACACTTAAATTAAATGAAATGTCAAGTCAAGTCAAAATAAATGTATTATCCCTGAGGGGCAATTTGGTGCACAGCCAGCAGCCAATGCAATCAATATCAACAGTACACACACCAATCAACACACAGACACATAGCTTTACATGCATGTGCCCTGGCTCTCTCAGTCCTTAGAACTATAAATAATAAAGGAAATAAATAGATACATTATTCTTAAATAACAAGAACAATCAATGGTAAATCCCACAGTAAATCACAGTTTTATGTAAGATGCCTAGTGTTCATTATTTATAGCACTGAATGTTTCTGCTTTGCCAGCTAGGTCACCTTACACTAGACCTACCCATCATCTAAGAAAGGTAGAAATGTTTATCTGACAATCCTCATTTAAAACACCTTGCCGTGTCTTAAGATATCTTTATCTGGTCAGGAAGGCAGGAGACTCTAAAAGAGTAGAACACAGAAAAGAAAAAATATATAGTTCTGTCTTGGTTCTTTAGACTGACGTCCTTTCAGTAACATGTTGAAAAGGCCTCAAGTCTCTTTCCAGTCCTGCAATCCTGCTGCTCTAGGGAGGAGGGAGATTGGTAAAATATCTGGAAAATAGCTCAATGAAACAATCGTCCGAGGGGTTGTGTTTCTCTCATAATGTTTATGCACAGTTTGCTAATAGAAGAGAACTGATCACTGATTCATTCCTCCCCCTCCAGCACCACAGCGCTGCTGGTCAAACAATGATCTAACATCACAGCACTGTAAGTTAACTCCACAAAGTCTTTACTAGAGGAAGCAGAACAAGGAAACACACCATAAATAAATAATAGCTTGGCTGGGTTTGTCTGCGTTTAACCTGGAACGTCAACATTCTTGGAATGTAAACGTGTTGTAAGAATAGCATTTTGCTTGACGTAGCATGTATCATTGTCAGTTTTTTCAGGATCTATGTCAAGAAAACATGTTTTTATACCAACGGAAGTTTGTTATGTTGCTTTAACAAAGAAAATGCATGCAGTAGCAGTAGGCCATTTAACAGAACTCTTCACTGTGGTCAATGTCCAGTTTCAGTAAATTAAGTTAGCCAGCTAGTTCTCATGTGATAAGAGTGTCTTTTCAATGATGTGCTTGCAGTTACTTTAGTAACTCTGCTGGAAAAACCTGATTTGGGACAGCAGGATTCCTCAGAGTGCCAGGTGAGTTTTACTTTCTCTAATTCATTTTTGCAGAATAGATGCTTCTGCTATCATGTAGTCACATTTCACTGTGATTGCACCTTAAATTATTACGATTTTCCATTCTTTCACAATAAGTAGTTTGTAGAGAGTCTTAGCAGAACAAATAGTGCAGTGACTAGAAACTGACCCACAGACACAGTGGGAAAGTCAGTGTTTAACACAGTGGCTGACATCAATTTTGAGACCACAGCAGAAAAAAGGGATTTCTGTGATAAAACCAAATGTAGGTTAGGAGCTTTGGAAATAACTGTGTATTGCTGGCAGAATCAGCTTTACAGTGGTTTTAAAAGTCGAAATTAAGGGCAGTACTATTTAATATACAGTGGAGTGGATCGTTTTGTATTATATGGCAGAGAGGAGTCTCTGCATATACAATGCTGCATAATATAGATAAAAATAATATTTGAGTTGGGATTGAAATGTAAACATAAGATTTACAGATCATCTCAACTACTTGAAATGGTTTGGCCCAGTCTGCCTGTGAGTCATTTAACCAGTGACAGGTCTATCCACAGCCTGGGAAACCTAATACGACATAGACTCCAGGCCTGAGAAAAGATGTCCCAAAGGGGCTGTTCATCTTACAAGCCTGAGTTTCATTACGTGGTCCTATATCTTTTCCCTGACCCAAATGTTTCTTTAGCATAGTTCACAAAGCAAACCACACACACGTAGAGTTTCTCAATCCTCTAGCCACGTGTTGCACTTATCAGACTTAAACTATGTCCTGTTTTTGGCATCTCGTTGTGATGTTCTTTCAAGCAGGCTTTACTTGGCAGAAATGTGGCTCACATATTTTTAATAAAAATAGCCACCAGGCAGTAGTTTCAATACAATTAATGTGAAGCCAAGGGAGAAGAAAGCAGCCATTGATCAGAGAAAATACTGCCTGAGGAGAGGGTTTTTTCTTATTGGGGACTAAAGATCAAGCTCTTGTGCTGCTTATATGTAACAAGCTGTAGCGTGTCTGCAGTAGCTCCACCAGTAGCAGAAACTGTTTCCTCTTTGTCTAGAATCGCTCCATTTTTCAGGAAATTAGCTTTCAACGCTACATGTTTCTATGGGATAACTCCTGCAGAGTATACATGTTACCTCGACAGATGAAGCGGTAGAGCTCTATTCTGTTGCATCTTAAGACCATTTGATCTGGGGATGTCTTTTCTGGACCTTGGCAAGTTGTGTGGGTGAGGGGGTGTTCTTCATGCGTACACGAGGTGAAAGGAATGCAGCAGAACAATGGAGCATGGATTAGCTGGAATAGCACTCCTCATTTTTTTTATAGTAGGAGAAACAAGTAGCGTCTTCCTGCATAGTGTCTGCATATCACAAAATTCAGTACGTCAACCGCCCAATGGCATGATGTATCTTATATACACTACTGAAGGTGAGTACTGGGATTTCTTTACAGTCACTCATTAATAATTTGTCCAACTACTCTCCTCGTGTTTGACTGTAGTCAAGTTTTACCTGCACAAAGACAAAGAAGGCTCTATGGCACAAAACATTTTGTTTCATTTAAAACACTAAATTATTATTCAAGGCCCTGGGGTACTGGGTTCTTGGTTCAAGCAAATTGATTGCTTCTATAGGTCTATCTGTTCAGGCTACAAGAGTTTGAATTTCATCACCTAAATGACCCAAGATAATGTCGGGAGAAAGATTTTCTGAGCAAGGGATACTCAGTTATTTGCAGTTTAAATTTTCAAACTTAAACTTTTTCATATTAACAATAGATTTTCCTTGTATTGATTTTGTTGTGATTCATTGTTCGTCATTCAGAATCACTACAGTGAGGTGAAAAGTCTAACCACTGGAGATCAGCGTTAACAAGATTTTCAGCAGGTGCAGGTGATCATGTGGGATATATGTGGGAGATTTCTCATCATGGTCTGAGCAGACACTTCCCGGTGAACTTCTATAGACTGGTCTTACGCTCTGATTATAAAACCCATGTGCTCTTTAAGGACGAGTACATTTTTGCACATTGACCTAATTTAATTTGGTTAATTGCTACCGTAATGACTTTCATTGGTGCAACTGGTTGTGTTTTATATAGGGGTGATTGCTGGACAGTGGAAAGCTTTATGCCTCTGGTTAAAGTAATGCTATAGTACTTGCTATACTACTCGTAATACTACGAACATCTGGTTAATTCTTCTCTACTCTGCAGTGTAGCTGACCTTAGACTATCATGATGACATAAAAAAGGGATACAGTGAGTGGGAGGGACTCATCCAAGTTAATCATTTTTCAGTGTTATTATCCCAGTCATGTCTAGGTCATGTTGAGTCAATATTAGTCTTCTTCTAAGCATTGGATACACAGCCTGTGCGTGGGTAAGTATGCCCATGGTGATACTTCTTACTCAGTTTGGTGAAAATGTGGAAACATAGGTTGGTTTTTTTGCCATTATTATGGTCTGTTGGTATTTTACTAGGCAGATTTTACTGCATACTGTGATATTTTTCTCTGGGACTACGGGAGTTTGGTGGGCTGACACATTCTTCTTTAGGAGTAGTGCTATTTTCTTATTAACTGCACACATAGGATCATTTCTTATTACATTATGGTGTTTCGTAATGAGAGGCTCTTGCAAGTAACTGTTACAACCAGTTTGGTTTTTTATACATATTTATAGTGTCAGTTAGCGGAGCTTGTCAGTGAGTCAACTTTAAATATGACTGTACTTTCATTTATAAGATAATTTGATATTTTTTTGAAAGTACGTTTTAGACAGATTAGGAACACAGCACTTGACCAATAATTTCAGTCTACATGTTTTAATAAAATATTAATCATAATCAAAACCTACAACAATCTGCTGCCCAATGAGTAATCATTTTCATACTATAATTTTGGATAATAATAAACATAATAAGTATATTTGCCATGGCTGTGAAATAGCTTCATATAATTTATTGGGACTTTCAGCAGAATTATATTGTATTATGTAACATGAACTTATTGTATTATTGTACAAGTTTCGATTGTCTAAATTAATGATTGATGGTTAATGATTGCATCACACGAGTTTCAGCTCATGCAATTCATTGCATAATGAATGAATCCTTTAAATGTGAGTTGGAAAAATCTGAAAATATTCCTCACTCAAATCATCGTAATGATTTCCACCACATCACTCAGCTTAAGCATCTTTAAGAGTTTGAGCTATAGATACAAAGATGCAGTTTTGTTCACCTCTCTATTGATACACATCACTTTGTTACTAATGTCACAAATCTACAACAGCGTCAGACAACAGTAAAATGTAGAGAAGTTGTTTAGGGTTAGTTATTGAAGCTGTTCATCAGTTTGAGTGTCTGTAGTTTCCAGTCTTGTGTTTGGAGTTTCGGTGGTGTGGGGACCCTTTTGTGTACATTTAAATCACACACTGTGCCATTGAAAAAAATCTACTGTTTGAGTCTTGAAGATGCTTGAAAAGAGGCTTGGAAAAGTTCAAGAGTGGAAAGTGGTTAGTGAAATTTCAATGGACGTTTTTGATACTGTTTTTGTGGTGACTCCAAGCTGACAGCTGCTGTTCTCCCTAAGGAGCAAGCTAAAAAGTTTTCAGAGCCATCTTTCAAAAGATAGATTTTCAGCTGAGTATTTAAGGAGGCAACAAAAGCCAGTAACCTACAGCACTGCAGTATTGGATAGTTATGACTTTCTGAAGTGAGCAGAATGTCCTTTTGTGTGACCAGACATTATGAAACATTACAGCAAACAGTTTGAAAAAGGAAAGGAATTCATTAATCAATAACATGTTGAGAATTGCCTACTAAAACTCTGGAAGTAGCCTCTAGGTTGTAAACTAACAATGTAATTGCTTTCAACATGTAGGTTACTCTGTTCCAGCCGAGAGTGTGTGGCAAAGTCAACAAGTCACTTTGTATTCCCTACGCAAGGCTAGGGACCCTTTGTATACCGAGGTCATGTTTGGAGTGACATCAGGTCATGGATTGATCAGAGATGAAAGGAGAGTATCTTAAAGTCAGTTATTCCTGATAACCAACCAGATCAGCTTTCCTCTGCATGTTAGACAGCAAGAGCACAGACTCTTCTCATGCACTCAAAGGAACATATCCATCCTTCTGTGGTATCCAAAAGGTCAAAACTTTGAATCTCTCTCCTTGTGGAAATCAAAAAACTAACTCAAAATCACACTAGGAATAGTGGAACAACGTAATAAAGATCTCACTGATACTCTGGATGTTTCTCTTGATGCAAGAAATCGCTGGCTTGTTCATTGACAAAACATAACAAACTGGCACAGGACAGAAGGAGATGCAGACAATATATATATACAAGGTATTGGTGCACAGATGCAAACAATCAGGGCAGGTGAAGACAATCAAACCGCAGGGAAACACAAGGAAAGCAAGTTAAGGGACTTGAAACGAGAAGGAGACGTGAATACAAAATAAAACAGGAAATGACAAGACAGGAACACAAGACAACACAACACATAACCAAATAATTTTAACTTAACAGACCTGACAAGACACAACAACAGAATATTAAATTTGATTTTAAAATATCAACGTACTAGGTTTTTAATGTACTGAAGCTGTTGGCTCTCGCTTTACAGCAATTTAGGCTGCAAAACATCTCTAAAAGCTTTGCATATACACCCTAAAATAAAAATGACCCAGCTTGAACCATCTTTGTAATAAATGGCACTTAATACATTAACAACTTCAGCTTTCACATTAGCAAGACTGACCCAAAATCAATATAGGTTTAATTAAATAATTGTGGAATAGTAATGGAAGATCATATACATACTATATTATCTGTCATACAACTTCAGTCACCTTATTGATTCACTTCACAGCTGTGACTTTTGATGCTGCTCCTCGGGACGAGGAAGAGTCCTGCTGGTTTTCATTTTAGTCATCTAATCAGGGACATTTTGGAAGCTGGCATAATGCTATTAAATGTTATTAACTGTGTGCTAGGGGAAGAAATCAGCAGAACCACGGGTCACAGAGTCCAGTTTGTCTTCTTAGAAGCCCTAATCCCCTGTTTTAAAATGTTTAATTACATTTTCTTTCCACAAAGCTGCCCAATTGTATTTGTGGTGAAACTCTTATAACCACTAGGTGGCAGACTCAGCCTTTTAATTTGCCATCTATTACACATGGCCACCATGATGGAGTGAACTGTGGTTCAGTACAAATCCAGACCATTGTTTCTTTTCTGTTGTTGAAAAGCTGGGTAAAAATCAAATGCTTCAAACTTTAGTAAAGCTTCTTTCTGCTGGTGAGATTTTTATGTAAGGCAAAGCTTCTTGTATGTTAGAAAAGTGATGTGACTGTGTCGCCTTCATTTTATGTTCAATCCTAAACTTGTGACCAACCTCTGATCTATAATCCTGCATGTTCTTGCTCTAGTGTCCTATTCGCATGTGTGAGTCCCTATTGCATGTCAGCACGTTGAGGCACTGCCATTTCCTTTTCTGCAGATTCTAAATTCCACTTCCCCCCCTTTGTTGTGAAATGTGTCTTATGTCTTATGTCTAGATGTCTTATACGATTTTACCTTCTCATTTAAGTTTGCTGAAACGTTAACATGGGCAAACCACAGAAAGACAACCTGGCTGACCAGAAGATGAGCGACTCTGGGAAGTCTGTAGAGGTTAGTGTCATTAAGTCACTTAAAGCACAATATGCACGGCTGAGTGCTATCCAAAATCCTGCTGTTGCTTTGTGAGGCTTTGACCTGCTGCTGAAACAGAGGCCCTCTCCACAGTTTAAATCTGTACTAAAATCACATCAAAACTAGATTTAACTAATAATAATAATAATAATAAAACTGTATTGATGATGCAATAATAATAGATTATCTTAAAACTTTGTATTTATTATGCAGAATTTAAAAAAATAATGTCTTTACAAAATACAGTAAGATTTATTAGTACTGTAAAAGCAGAACATCATAGTGGAAAATCACTTCAAATAAATACTTTTATTCCACTGTTTATTAGTCTCTCTCTCTATATATATATATTAATAATGGCTTTTCTCATATATTTTGATTCACTCACTAGTAGTGGCTATACAAACATCAGAGTTATGGCTTGGATCCAGATGCCCAGAAAGTGCCAGTTTTATTGACCTTGTATAACAGCCGCCTTTATCACTTTCTTCTGTCCTACCCTCATCCTATGTCAAATAGAGCATGCACACACCACCATGAACTTGTAACTGTGTTGTTAATAGGGCAGGGACAATATGCTTATCTACCGATTCAATACGATCACCATACGTGGGTGCAGATTCAATAAATTCTGCGATTCTTAAGTATTACAATTTAATGATTTTGCTTTTTAAACACTAGACCATGGGGAAAGTTGAATCATACACTAGAGTCTGTGTATCATGAGTCATATTTCCAAAAACAGGGCACATCACATGTCAGTGAGCCTTTCTGAGTTTTATTTTAGCAGCATCATTCCTATATTGCATATAAAATTGGTAAATAAAATATTATTAATATATTTTATTCAAACTTATAATAAGGGGTGCCATGGTAGCTCTATCTATCTACTGTGAGTATCAAGAAAATAACACTAAAATGCCAAATATAATCTTAATTTATATAATAAAAAAATAAAATAATATGAATTCAGAAATAAAAAAATACCTTAAGTGAATTGAGGGCAAAGTGAAGGGACTAACCCAGTTTTCTGGCCCAGATACCTGGAATTTCCGTTTGTTTTTGGTCCAACTTTGACATTGAACAGCCATGTGACTGCCACTGACAAGACCTCTACATGTTCATGTTTGTATGACTAGTATGAACCTGTGTGTTCTGTGTGCTCTCCTATTAACAGCCAGTCACAGCCTGTCTGTTGAGCACAGCCTTCTTCGGTGCCCTGGGGTCATCTTTTATTTATGGCTACAACCTCTCTGTGGTCAACGCTCCCGCTTTGGTGAGTAGAGTCATCTGGTAGTGCAGTTCTGTTTATGGAAAACCACCATTGATTGCTATGAAGGTATTATTGGAGTAAAACAAATGTAAAACCTGTGACAAAACCTGTGGAATTTGAAAATAGTCACAAATTTGAAGTCACAGAGAAAAATGCTTTACAAAGTAGCAAACCTGTAGTATGTTTTTCTCTCCCACAAACACAACACAGCAGTTACACCATCTCAGATTTGTCATTGCAGGTGCACAAATCCTATGCAATAATAAATACAAATCAATAGCTACAACTGCTTGAATCTGCAGTATGAGTCTCAAATGCTGTTTTTTCGCTCACAAATGACAGGTGTGCAATTCTCATTGCCTGCATGTACAAATTTTGATTATGACTATACATTTTTATATACTAAACCAAACTACAGAGCTAATTCATTGCCATAGAGTTGTCTATTATTTTATTTATATTATATTATTATTATTATTATTTATATTCTTTATATTAAGCTAATTACTGGATAGTGTTCTTTGTTTTACTATTCAAAAAAAGTATGTACAATATGTATGGAGAGATGTTCTGTTGGGTTAATGGTTTCACAGTTTCACACACATTCAAGAGAAACCACTTCAGTTCTATTAAAAACACAAAGAATGCCCCACCCATCAGTTAGAGATAGCTAGTTCATATTCTATTAGTGGACATAGCTCAGTAAAGGTAACACTTTGTTGTTCAGTATGACTTTCCTCCCACATGCATGCAATCACAATCACACTTAAAAAAATACATTTTATGATTCTGGGGACTGATTCATTTCACATGTTCTGATCCTTTCTTTAGTCTCTGCATGGAGAAGAGGGAAATGTAATTAAAGTGTGCATACTGGGTGGAAATTGTTAGTTCATAGCCTCCTGTAACATAAAGTTCAGTTCTGCAGCTGCCAATACAAAATACAGGGGACGTTGCAGGGATGCAGAAACTGGATTTCAGCTTTCACTGAAAAAGATTTATGTCATTGCTTCTGTCTGACGTTCTGATTCTGATTCGTTCTCAGTAGTTTTTACTATAAACACAAGAAATAATGCAATAATAGAAAAAGGAGTAAAGATTCCATAAATATTATTCTGTGATGTGTCCAGTTTTAAGAACAAAGGGTAATTAATGATATATCATAATTTTAGAATTTGATCATTTTGTATTGTAAAAAACAAAAAAGTCAAGCCTTAAAGTTGCTAAAATCGCAAATTTTATAATCACAATGTGAAAACTGTGACAGCGTAAAAGGGGTCGCTCGAAGTGATGAACCTACAGATCATCATGCAAATCTGCAGCTTCCCTCAGCTTCACAGAGCTTTATGTCATGTTTTAGCTCATTGTTTAGCTGTCTGGTCCGTACATTTACTGTTTTGGTTCACTTTCACTGCTTTCATAGCATAGTTTTTGGCTATAGCAGGCATCTGTTAATAACAAAAAAATCTGAAAACCCCTGTACACTATACTACTCAGTACCAAATGGCAGACAGATACAGTTAGCTAATGAACATAGTGGAAAATGAGAGTTCATTTTGGACTTAAATTTATCAAGTGTCACTGTTTAAACAGCTGTTTGTTAACAAGTTTATTATATAAACTTAAAAGGTGATACATATGTCATATGTTGTTTTCACAACTTGTTTATAATGCTGTCAAGTGGCCAAACAAAAAAATATTATTGCTGGTTTAAGTATTTCTTCATAACATAAGATATTATTTTGTACATGTGCAACACTTAAAGTTAATGATTGAAAAACACCTTTAGTTAAGAATTAGGAGTTAAACTCAGCTAATCTGCTTCATCCATACTGTGTGGGTTTTGTCTGATAATATTTTATTGACAGTGGCCCAGTGACATAAGCAAATAATCCCTCAACTGTCACCATATTTTTATTAAAGTGTTGCCTAACCCTGACAGCTGCAGATGAATGAGATATATGACATCACCTTTATCCAACTAAGCCCCTCCTACTTCAAACCAGGGAGAAGAACCCTTACAAAAAAAAATCTCATATGCGAAATAACCAAAACAGTTCTAACTTTGACAGAAGATTTTGTCTTCATATAGGACCCCATCACTCATAATTAAGAAGCTGATTGAGAAACAATTTCAGGGCCTTTAAGTTTTTTATTGGCATTTTGCCACTTGATAGTTTCCCAGTGAAGTAAAAGCATAAAGGGTGGGGGTTGAAATGGTCCCTTTACAGTATATGGTAAGCAAGAGGTTAACTGGATAAACATTCTCAGACTGCACCATGATTCTTTCTAAATATCTGACACCCGAGGGTTTTGCAAATTACAGATTCCTTGTACCATACTGTATTTGTTGTGCTTTCCCACAGTAACACCTACTATATGGAGAAAGAATTATGTGAAAAGCAGCCATCTTTGACTTACAACTTCTTAGGTGCGTCCATGTGCAAAATTAGATGCAGTGACACAAAGGTTTAAAAGAAAAAACTTTAGCATTCTTTCACTGGATTTTTAAAAATATATGACTTGTGTGTACAAGTTGATCAAACCACATCACAGTGATATTTCCCCGGGTTTGATTTGTGCGATTCAGATTTGCTCTATTAATGTGCAATACACAGTTTACAGTGCAAAAGAGTAGAGAAACCATACATTTTCTTATAATTGTAATGCCCATTATCAACTATTTGCCCTCAAATCATCACCAGCAGATGGTGAATGACAGAAAAATACAGATTCACAAAATGTGCCCTCTGTTGAAATGCTGCCCTGGTAACATTTGCAAAGAACCAATGCATCACTAGCACCTCTGTACTAATAAATCCCCACTGACGAGCCAAGTCTCTAGTGCCCTCACTAAGAGCCCTCTTTTAGTCTCTTATAACCTTTAATTATTTCTGAAAGCGGCCAATAATGGGCTTTTGTTTCTGCAAAATACGTCCATTTCATTCTGTCAAACCTGGTGTAGCAGTACCCATGTGATTTAGATAGTTATCGTGTGTAAACACTGTACTGGGAATGACCTCCCAGATACCCCGTAGATTTCTCACTGACAATCTACTTATGGGCAGGTAAAGCTTCACGAAACTCTAAATGCACAAACTGCCTCAATGACTAATTCTGAGTCTGCTGGGCTCAGATCTTAGCTCTGCATATTCTGTGGATCTTGATTTTCACAGGAGGTTTGGTTTATTAGACACTGAAACAGGTTGGATGTATTTGTGCCTTGCTTGCGTGCTGGCTTCACTTCTAATATCTCAGGCCACTCTTTTCTCTCCTAATCCCACGAATCCTGGGCATCATCTCCCAAAAGCATTTCAAATACATCTTACACCATCCTTCTCCCAAAGCATTCAAACTAAAGATACTCTGAGTGCTTCCTACCCACTCGTACTAGGCTGAGAGCATCTTAAGAAGCTCCAGAATCTGCAGGAGGAACCAAAAACTACTTGTTCTATTTAAGTGTTTATTGTTTTTGTTCATCCAAACTTTTATCACAAACACTCACTAACTTTATTAGGTGGCATTTTATGTTAAATGATTGATCATTTTCAATAATCAATACACAGTAAAATTAAACTAACACACACAAATTAATTCAACAGTTGATCTGCCAGTTTCTGTCAGAAATGATGACAGAATGACATTTCCTTAAACTGAATTCCATCCAGTAACATGATTTATAAAGGGCTGAAAGATGTTGACTATTTATTGCACATTAAGCTTTGTATAAAACAAAAAATTGCAGTAGTTTGTAGAAATGCTATTAGAAAGTTTCTTTTTTCTCTTGTCTAATTCTTGTTTGCACAGTATCTGTGCAACTCACTTATCGACAGCCAGCCAAGTTATTTCAGTCATTTCACATTAATTCAGTAACTCCAGCCTAAGTAAGTGTGCTTCTGCCGATGCAGCTAATTCTCCGCTTGCATGTTTATGTTGAGCAGTTGTTTGACGTTTACTCTCCTTCATAGTTTCTGCCCACCGGGAACACAAGCTGATCATTAAGAAAGTGCTGGCTCTTCTCCATCACCATAGGGGTCCACTGTGTATCCTGCTGTCTTTACAAAATTCATACAAAACAAATCAACAAGTAGCTTCCCTCTTTCACTGTATTTTTGCAAACTGCGTCAGAATGAAAACATCATTAAGAAGCCTACTGTAAGCCGTCCTCATATGTACATGCATGGTAGAAAAATGAAAATACCATAACAAGCAAATAACAGAAACTATCTATGCTATCCATCCAAAAGGTTTAATCAACCCCTAATAAATTCCACCCATAGCATGTAAACTCTGTTTGTGAGAATGTAATTTATTCTTGATAGATAAAGTGTATATCTTCTCAAAACTTTTTTGATCAATCTCTTCCAAACATATCACAGTGAAAATTAAACCACAATTAACCTTTGCAAACTGTGTATTCAGGCTTAAACAAAATTGGGGGTATTGAACAATAGGATTAAGGGCTTTGTTTCAATTTTTCAACCGTGGTCATTTTAACAGGAAACACATATTTGAGGGGATTTCATGCATAAGAATGTCCAATATTACTCTTTCAAATGTCACTCAGTCATTAATATTAAGTATAGCCACCCCTGACATGGATCCATGTGTTAAGATGTCATGGCACACTTTCCACAAGCTTGTTGATGCCATCAATGATGCCACTCCTCAGTCAGATCAATGGCTAATTCCTGTAGACCTGTAGGGTTCATATCAGGGGAGCAAGCAGGCCATAGCATCTGCTGCACCCCCTCCACATCAAGAAATTCTCTCACTGCAGCTGCCCCATGTGCTCTTGCGTTGTCATCTTGTAGCCGAACGTTGTTCCCATAGACCCTTCTTGCGTGTGGGAGGCAATGGTTCTCCAGGATGTCCCGGCGGCTTTTACGTTTCCAACCAGCACCACCAACGGTGTTTTTCCTCCATAATGAATACCGGCCCATACCATCACTGAGCCGCCACCTCCTTGAGTGGTTTCCTGGATGCAGTCATTGTGGAGGTTCTCGCCACATAATTGCCGCACCCTTTGTCTTCCATCTATACGGTCAAGGACATAGCGGCTCTCATTCATAAAGACAACATGTCTTCTGGCTCCCTAGCCCAGCGAAGTCGAGCAACTCTGTGTTGAACAGTCTGGTGTAACTATGCTGAAGCAGTCTTCGATTTATAGTTTGGCAGGAAACATTGATTCTCCACAAACGACGAAGGCGGCTCGCTGGCATTTTCCAATTTCTATATTTCTATATATATCAAATTAATCAGTTGCCGATCATCTCGTCTGGTAATTAGTCGTGATCGTCCTGGAAATTTCAATTCTCAATGATGTTTGAGGATTTTACAGACTGCAATCTGTGATATTCCAAGGAAATCAGCAATGTTTACTTGTCTGTGTCCATCCTGACGGAGTGCAAGCACTCTTTGGCGTATTGCCAATTGCGTCGAATGAGGCAAAGCCTAGGGAACTTCTTTGTCAAATTTGGTTGAAAATTATTCAGCCAATTCTGAAAATGTAATGCAGCTTTTTCTTTTTTTTAAAATTAAACGTATTGTTTATATCAAAATGAGAAACAATCAACCGTCCAATCACAGCTTGGGGCGGGGCAATGGGCAGAGCTTATCATCGCTGACATGAGGTGCCCTCCAATACACCTCTTCACTCTTCACTTTCTGTGTTGTGAATTTGATTTCAATGTGATGTGGAAAAGTCACGTCACAGTGATGCAGTTATTAAAGATTTAAAACTAGTAATGTTTTTTATTTAATTATGACAGTAAATACAAATGTAAAAAGAAAACAAAAATTATGTGCATTGTATTTCACTTTATTACAGGTTACTACATTGCATATAATCACATTTATACAGATTTCCTACATAACCTGGTTTCTTGTGTGCACGTAAACATATTGGTTGTATTTAGAGGAAATTATGCTGGTGGAGGTCAGGACTAAATGTTTGTCGAGATAATATGTTTGCTTTCACATAGGAAATTAGAGGGAAATTTGGGTGAACTCATTAGTGACCGAGCTTGTTATTATTATCTGTTCCATGTGAGGTGGCTGCCTGAAATGCAGTGAAAATAGAATGTGTGAAATCTCTTTTTTGATCTCAGTAAACTGTGTTTAACTTTTCAGCCTAATGCTTAACAAGCAAGACACTCGCAGCTGTTCTGAATGACACTTGCAAGCTGTACACTCCTAAGCCATAGCAGACAATCAAAATTACCAGTGCCACCTCTGCTTTCAGCGCTGTCAGGAACACATACAAGAAATGCTCTCCATTGTGCATCAACCTTTAATCACTAACTTTTTAATTATCTTTGGTGGTGTGCCAATTCACAAGATTTTCATTTCATAACCGTGAGCTGACAGCAAAGACAATACAACATGACATGCTTTTGAAGTAACAAATTCATCCATGATGAGGGACTCATTGTAGGGTAACTTCAATCAATTCCTTTTCTTGTACTGGTGATAAAATGTATACAGTTATCTGTCTGCCTGTGAAAATTGTGGTCTGGTAACCCCAGAAAAAAAATTGAGCGACTGTATTAAGACAGACATATTTAATAAATTGACTGAATCAGGCTCCATTTTTGTACACTTGCAAAGTAAAGTAGTAAATGAGTTCCTCAGGTAATTTAGTACTCTTAATTTAGGTCTTGACAGTACCTTTTTTTAATATTTATAACTATGCAAATAATTTTGATTAGTTTGGATCATGGTGGATCAAGCCACCTTGCACATGTAAATGTAGATTAACATTCTTTGCATTTACCTTTAAAGTTGAATGAAAAATTGGAACTGTGTAATCATTTACCTTTCAAATGATGAATGTCTTTCTCCCATGTCTCTCTTGTATTGCAGTACATTAAAGAATTCTACAATAAGACATGGGTTGAGAGATATGGGGAACCTATTACAGCAGAGACAGCCACCCTCCTCTGGTCTATCACAGTATCCATCTTTGCTATCGGAGGCCTTCTCGGAGCGCTGTCTGTGTCTTTAGTCATCAAAGTACTGGGAAGGTGAGTTGACTCACTTGCACATTTAATCAAGTCTTGTTCAATTTTATCAACCTGCGACCTGAATCATAAAATTTGATTAGCTAGTTAACTTTAGGTTCAACTCTTTCTGATATTATGAAGCTTTCTCACTTTTAGCTGGGGCATCACAAGACTAATCTGTACTGGCACAGTTTCAGTTTAAATCAAGACCAACGTGTTTTGACTCAGGGAGTCTTCATCAGGGTATAGGGTTCAACGAGAGTGTTCAATATATAACTTAAAGTCTTAAAGTCACATGGCGTGTAAATTCTGCCACTTGAAGAGACCACATACAAGGTAGGACAGCCAAGGCAACAATACCAGTGCAAATATATATTATAGAAACCTCACACATACATAATGGCAAAAAAGGAAAAGAATAGTAATAATCAAAATTTAGTCATATATCAATACATTAAGGACAATCTAACCTTGATACGCTCTATTGTAGATAATGGCACTATTAAAAGAACCCTGCAATGTGAGAATGCTCATAATCACCTACATATTTTTTCTTGATTATAATAGCTTGTGTAGTGGTGTAGCAATCCATTACCTTTTTGTACTCTCTCTAAAATAAGAGTCAGCAAATAGAGGTTCAAGGTCAAAATTGGCCCTCGCGGTCATGCATAACTTCCCTTGCCTGTTAAATGGGATGCGCTTTACTTCCAGATGTAAAATTAATTTTCCAGGTGGAACAATGCACTGTTTCCCTCTTGCACTTTCCCTCTTGCTCTTTCCCTCTTGTGGTGCAAACACTAAATTAAGCATACACATGCATAATAATACATTATTTATTGACTGTCTGAAACTACAATGCTCCCTCTTTTCGAGTTCAGGAAACAAAGCTGCTGGATGCTCTCTGTTGTCTTTGCCAGGCTCTCAGTCCTCACTCTCTTGTATTACCCTCCATATTGTATGCGCCTTCTTTCTCCTCTCTCTGACAGTCTCTAAATTGCTGACCGCGACAATCAGCACAGTGCAGGAAATGTAGGAGTTCACAATGTACATTGGCGCTTGCCATTATACAGCCCAGGAAGAGGTTTGGTAGCTTAACAGCTGCAGGAAGAGAGGCATGTTAAAAGAAACACTAATTCAATACAGCAGCTCTGCAATAAATAGTATCTTTGTAAATCTGAGAATGTTGAGTGTTAGTTGAGACTGTCAGGGAGATGCTGATCCAATTAACTGATTGAAGATCATTTTTGAAGCATTATTTTTGGTATTATAGTAAAGAGGATTACAGACAAAATCCTATTAAATGTTATGTTTATCTAAGTTATTTATCAATGACTCTAGTTCTATCTTTTCTAAATGACTTCTTTATATAATTTAGTCCATTCATTCTTTTGTTGTTGTTTTTTTAAATTAAGGATTGTGGTCATACAAGACAAATGTCTGTATTTGTGTTTTTGTCATTGCCTTTCTCACTAGTTTATAGGTGATTTCACATATTTCTGTGCACCATTTGCAAGCTTGTTTGCTCATTTTGCTGTCAATCAAATGTGTTCAAACCACACCCACACAGTTCTGATGAAGCAGATTAGTTTTTTTCCTCCCCAAACTTTAACTTGATGCTTTCTTAGTCATTAATATTTAATGTTAGAGAGGAAAACTTGAGATTTAAAACCATGTTTTGGAGGACTTTAAGGCTTTATAACATTATGTGTAATGTATAAATATTATTTTTTGACAAAAGAAGTCTAACTCAAATATGTTTTTCTTTATCGTACATGGTAACTATTTTCAGTAACAAACCATTTGCTTATTACAACTCACCAAATCCATTCAAGTAGAGTTTGTGCCTCCCAGTATTTACCTAATAGTGCTCTTACAAACACGTGGCCAGCAGTAAAGACAGTTAATACTTATACGGTAGCTGTCTTACTATGGCTTTTGCCCCCACTTACCACTCTTTCATTTATCATATTGTACGTTGTTTTATAATCAAAATGAACAAAAAAAAGGATTTAGGGGGTTGGAGAAAAAAAGAATTAGCTTCAGACTGAGTGGCAGTCGTTTGACAACTTATTCTAAGTCTTCACTGTGAGTTCCAATCTCATTGCCAGTGTGATGAGTTTCTCAGGTTTCGGCCTAGCTTTGTTTCACCTCCTTGGTGAAGAGCTGCAGAGCTGCATGTCCTTCTAGCCCCCAGGGACAGACTCAGACAATGACAAAATCACCTCAGAGCTCTGAAATAATATAAGTTCAAAAGAATCTATTATCCACCAATGGTGAGGTTGTCATTCTCGGAGCTGGGAAAGAGTTATGAAGCTTTTATTCTGAGTCATTTGAGGAAATTAAGATGCCCTTAAGATTCACCTTGTATCTCTCAGGTGGCGATCCTCACTGAGTTGATTAGGCTAAAACGTATTATTCATTCTTCCTCCATTTTCTGTGCTAGACATCTGTGGGCCAGCTGGTAGTTATGCACAATGTCTTGGAAAGGTTGAAATTCATATGTCAGAGTGAAGAGCTGAATGTATATTACCAGATGAGGACACATGGAGCAATCTAAAAGAAAAGTACTTCATGGATGGAGTGACCACCGTTCATTAAAAGTTTTCCAGTGAAGCTAAGGTTAAGCCGTGAAATCGGAATAATTCAACACATAAAGATTTTTCATGAAGAAGAGAGATGAATTGTTACAAACCTGCTTGTTTCATGCCCGTAATGCCCCACCAAGTAAAGTGGAGTCTTGTTAGATGAATACACAGTAAAGAGAAAACTATTTCTCAAAGTACACAAAGGTGATTATGATCATGGTGCTGCTGCTGTGTGTGTGTGTGTGTGTGTGAGTGTGTGTGAGTGACTGACTGGTTTTGACACATAAAAAAATTCTGTCTGGTCTGAATGCCTTCAATTCAGACCAGACCGCTCTTGAGACCTAGGTAGACCTAAGTAGACCTTACTGTAGTGAGAGAAGAGAAGACTGATCACACTTGGAACTGCTGCTAACTACTCCAGCAGCAACCAAAGTTATAAAGCACCTTTTCCTTTGACCTCTGACATTAGAAAGTTATCTGTCTCTGTTCCCCACACAACAAATGATATGGTTCCTTAAATCACTAATGGACCAATCACATCTTACCATATACCAGAGCTCTGTTTACCAAGACCTGGTGTTCCTTTCAAATTCTGAGACAGTGGTCTCTTTGCTGGTGTTGGTACAGACGCTGTGCATCACATTGGGAGGACAGGCACAGTAGGGGGATGTGGCAATGCCAATCCTTGCTCGGTCCGCTGCCTACCTGATCAACTTTCTTCCATAATATTCATTAATATTCTGGTCATTTTCTTTTGGTAACAGCACCCATTCAGTATAAATCTCTCTAAAATCACACAAAGTCCTTTCTTATTCTTATAATAGCATAAATGCCAGCAGGACTAAGATTACTACTACTACTAGATTAATGAGTGATTCTTACCAGCTCTGTTATCCACAACAGTTAGTCTGTACAGATGGACTTTCCTTTACTGTTGGGGCTCCATTTACAGCCATCTGAAGGAAGCAGGTTATATCTGCAGTCTCTAATTGGAGTGATGTTGCACACTGTCAAGCCACAATTACGTACGGCAGATCCACTGGTTTCATTTTGTGCAATCAGCACCAGAGTGTTATAACCACAGAAACCTCACAGAAACACAGAAAAGCTGCCAAAGCTGAGCATGTCTTCTTTTTTTAAGGAGTCTGGCCTAGAGCTCCACACTCACAAAAAAACGTAGAGGTGTGGCTGTGGAAGTTTTTAATTGTGTGGGTTAGATTTTATGGTGGTGTGCCAAGAAACAAAATATTGTTATTTTGAAAATTTGAATTTATTTGTAGATCATTTCAAGGATCATGTAAAATGGTCAAATCTAAGTGAATAAAACAAAGAATAAATAAAAATAAATTTAATATATAGTGTACATATACCCTCAAATTAAAGCTGAAAGTCTGCAGTTTAAGCACATCTTGTTCGTTTCATTTCAAATCCATTGTGGTAGTGTATAGAGCCAAAAAGATGAGAATTGTATCGATGACCCAATACTGATGGACCTGACTGTACAATACAACATGCAAAAAACTAACCTTTTTATATAGTGCACCACAGCTGTGCCAAGCAAGCCTGGCCACAAAATCCCAAACACTGTAACAGTGCAAAAAGCATATACATGCTGAGATATGTTCATTGGCAATTTAGGTCTTGTTTTAAAGTGGTAAGTGGGATCGTAAATACTTACTGGCTATTGTAAGTTTGTTTTCACATGTCAAAGTATATACAGTAGGCCCGGCAAAGTGTCATGTGCTGAGGTGAAACATCAGCTTGTACTGTAAAATTTGTTATCAGTGCCATTCATTCATACAATACATCAGTGTATTTACACTTTGCCAGCAATTTGAGAGCAACATCCTCTTAATAAACCTGAAAATGTTTGGTGCAATGAGCGAATGAAGGCTGCCTGAATGTACCACTAGTTTCAGTGTCACGTAAGGAGAAGAGGCCCAAAATCTGCCTGAACATCAGGTTCTCTGAAGGTTCTTAAAGACCCATATTCATCAGTTGTGTCCTTTGGTAGACTGAGTGTACTGAGGGTGGTATTGCACCTGATGATTAATTTGGTATAATACATTTGACCGGAGGGTGTTGCATTCATATTTGTATATGTAAAGATTTGTGATTATTCTAAAAAATTTAAGGAATAAAACACCTTTGAGCCTTTCTAAATATGAAAAATATTTAGAATTGATCGTGCATTAATAGGTTTCCTCATGCATTAAGCCACATAAAGCTTGACCGACCATAAGCAGCCTTCTTTGGAGAACAGAATTTTCTGCTTTGCTTGCTTTGTCTTTATCCTCTTGAAGCCATACGTACAACTCTTAATTCTTCTTTAATAAAGTTCTTTAGAACATTCTCATCGCTGCTAGTTTTTGCTTCAAAACACCTGTTTCAGAAGTTAGATTATCCTGCTGTCCTTGGATTTTCTATTTGAATATTGCATCACAAACAAATCATTATGCTCATTTTGACAAATTGAATTGAAGTGAATATAACCTTTGCAGAGGGATTTATGTAAGATAATTTTAACCTGTGCTGATATAGCTGATGTTTTTTGCTCTCGTTTTCCAACCATGTTCTCATCTTGGTTCTAGAAAGGGAACCTTGCTGCTGAATAACTGCTTCGCTATAATAGCTGCTCTGCTGCTGTCTCTGGGTGAGACAGCAAAATCTTTTGAGATGCTCGTCATTGGCCGGCTCATAATCGGGGTGGACTCTGGTAAGTGATTAATTTACAAGGCTGGAGAGGTACGTTATTTTTTGTACTCACCACTCCCCAGGAAATGTACAAAAGTCACTGTGAAGCAAATGGTAGAAAGAAACATCAATGGAAAAAAGATGTCATGGTGTATATGAAGTACAGAATCTTGGAATCTTGGACTGTTATTAAATTTGATCAAATATTACACAATGAAACTTACCTGTGAAAGAAATGTACAATAAACTGCGTGGACGCTTGACATTCTAGATATTTGTCTAGAATCTAGATCACAGCTAAACAGATCTAGAAACCCTTCAAACAAATAAGCACACATTCATCTGAGTCAGTTTCAAGAAAAAACAGCTAGTTTTTCATCTGTAGTTTAAAATGAGATAAAAACATTACTTTATTTCTTCCTGTAGCGGTTCTTATTACAGTGGTGTTGCAGGAACCTCTCACTGAGTGTGCTTTGCTGATCAGTAGGTTGAGCAGGGGATGAACCAGCCTTCCTAACCAGCTTGTTTAGCCTCTTAGTGTCACTGGCCCTGATGCTGCTGCCCCA
The DNA here is from genome assembly GCA_036024295.1 of Nannoperca obscura. Lineage (NCBI taxonomy): Eukaryota > Metazoa > Chordata > Actinopteri > Centrarchiformes > Percichthyidae > Nannoperca > Nannoperca obscura. The sequence continues at coordinate 22,498 of JAVQJL010078647.1, forward strand.
ACAGAAGGCTGCAAAAAAAATTGCACTTGCAACAACAGACTGGTAAAAGATATGCAACATCTTGCTACACACGTTAAAGGACCTGAGCTTCCTCAATAAGTAAAGTCTGCTTTGTCCCTTCCTGTAGACAGCCTCAGTGTTGCTCTTCCAGTCAAGTCTCTTGTCAAAATAAATGCCCAAGTATCTGTAGTCCTCCACCACCTCCACCTCCTCCTCCAGGATGGAGATGGTGTTCAACGTAGTGCTGGTCCATCTGAAGTCCATGCCCATCTCCTTTGTCTTGGCCACATTCTAGAGGACTGTGGGGGCAGGGAGGGTGTGGGGTATGACGCTTGGGGAGGGGGAGAGTGGAACTGAGAGTCCTAGGCTGACTGTTGACGAATACATTCAGCTCATTTGCTTTGTTCATGTTTCCCTCAGCCTAATTCTACTTCACTTTGAACCCCTGATTGTTTTCATCCCTGCCCACACATCCCTCACATTGTTATTCTGGAGCTTGTTCTACCGGTTCTTCCGATATGCCTCTTTGCTGTCCCTCAGTTTCACTTTTAGCTCCCTCTGCACACTCCTCAGTAAATCTCTATTCCCCTCCCTGAAGGCTCTCTTCTTCCAGTTCAGCAGCTCCTTCAGGTCGCTGGTGATCCAGGACTTTTTGTTGGGGAAACATCGCACAGTCTTGGTGGGAATGATATTATCCACACAGAAGTTAATGTGCTCTGTTATGCAGTCCACCATGGAGTTGATGTCATTTCCATGGGTTTCACAGAACACCCCTGCAGACTCTCATTGGCTTCCTGTGACCAACTCCTCCCAATCATCCCAATCAGAAGCCACTCCTTAACATCAGTTCTAGAGGTGGGAGTGAGAAGTCCCAAGTTGTGATCTGATCTGCCAAGGTGTTTTAGTATACTTGACTGACCTGATTGTACTGATGATCATTCAGCAAAGACACTTTGATTACAGGTCTGATTTTTCTTTCAATCCAATCACAGAAGAAGAGCTTATCAATGCTCAATCATCGTCATTGTGGGTTATGTTACTTGCAGACACAAAATCTAGGGAGATAGAATTTTATTTACAAAATACCATCAGACAGTAGATTGAATTAAATCAGCTGCTGATTATGTTAAATTACAAATAAAAAAATAGTCTGATTAGCATGCAAGATTTAATATTTTTTTCACCTTGGCACCCCTACAGGTTTTCGCAGTTCAATCTCATATACAGTTGCACATGTGCATTTGTTGACAAGTTGAAGGATTTGGATTTGGTCGGCTGACTTGGCTTATGATCAGAAACTAGCGAGTCAACACAACCAAACATCCACTGCAGCATGAGATGTGTGTTAACTAAAACAATGTACACATTCACTGTAGAGCACAATCACTTGTTTGTAATTTCTAAACCATGGAAATTGATTTGTGTAAAAATCTGTCCAAGGATTAAATGTTCTATCAGTGTTGACCATTTCTTCTTCATTTATGACCACATTGCCACACAATTCAAGACAGTTCAGTTCAATATCTGTGGGTAATGAATAATGTCAGTGCAGATGTTTGGCTCTTGGTTCATCTGTACTTGTGCATTTCTGTGGAAACAATAAAAATTGAACTACTGATTCAGAAACAATTCAGACAGTTTTTATATACTCTGTGATGAGGGGAGAGCTATCACATAAAAAAAACATAATTTGAAGTGTTTAGGCCAGTCATGTATTTTGTCCTTTTCCATAGCAAGATTTTAATGTTGTTTTCTTCTGATAGGTATAGCCCTGAGTGCCCTCCCCATGTACCTGGGAGAAATTACACCAAGACATATAAGAGGTTTCATTGGCCAGTTCAACTCTATCCTGATCTGCTTGGGAGTATTCACAGGACAAGTGCTTGGGCTCCCCGAGCTGCTGGGTCAGGTCAGTGGTGTTATAATTCATACTTACGTTACAGATTTTTGAAGGCTTGAGTTTATATTTACACTTAGTGCAATTATTTCTGTTACTGGAGTCAGAAAATCCAAATTGAGACAACTAAGTGGAGCCTGGATGGAGCCCAGGAAACAATTGCTGATTTACTTTGTCTGTCATGAGAGAATTTATTGCTCTTTCTCTTCACTTTAATAAAGTCTAAACTTGCTTTGGAGCCAGTGTCAATCACACAGGAACTGCATCTTAAGGCATTGCTGCTTTGCCTCCAGCATCCAGCTACTGTGAATGCTGTTGATAGGTATTTTTAAAGATTTAAAGCTACTACCAGTAAAATGTGAACCATCATAACTTTAGTGATGCATTGAGTCCATTAGTTGTAGTACCAGATATCTGTTGTGAGACTTGTCACTGTATATATACAGTATAGGTAACATAATAAGATTTCTGATATATCTCCAGACATAAAAGGGATATACTATTGCAATTTCAGTTGGACTTAAAAATGACTAATGGAATAAACTGGTGTAGGGTGTTGAGAACACAGAGGCGTAGCCAAGAAAGCTGTTCACATGGTTAGCTGTTTTTAACTGAGACTCTAGTTCAGGTGACCAAACCCAAAGGTAATGATCCCTTATAAGTGTAAGCAGCATTGAAGGTAAACCTACTATGGGGTTGCCTTCCCTCCCTTACCTAAACCTTAGGCACGCACATAACCGAATGGTTGAGACTTCCCTATTGTATACAGTAGGGAGAGGCCTCACTATCAGGGACAGCCCGATAGTCACCCAAAAATAAATACTCTTACAGTTCCTTGCTTACTTCAACCCTGTTCCAAAAAAACCTTAACGAATGCCTATAAGGCAACTAGCAAACAGTGTTTTAAATCTAAACCATATTGGTGGTTAATCTCTAACTATCATGTGGAGCGGGTTCACCTGAAAGGTGACTAGGAGATCAAAAGCAATAACAATAACTTTTCAAATAATCTCTGAGTGGTACAGAGTCAAAAATTATATACATCAAACTTCAAAAGGAATTACAAAAACACCTCACAAAACAAAAAGAAGAGAGAAGAGCCCCCAAAAAGCCCCAATTCAGAGCTGCTGTTATCTTTTATGCAGACAACACTCCTTGTTTAACTCTTCCTGTTGCTCATGTGGCTCAATGCAAAACACATCTTCTCTTTTTTTGATAATGAACTGTGTTGCTTCATTTATTACGTCCTGCTTCTATAATCTTCAAACAATTACCCTAAGGTTTTGACACAATGAATAATGAATGATAACTTAGCAAAAATCCCCTTAATTATATTTTTTGTGTTCAGAGGGCTGCAGGAAGCTCACCAAGGAGACGGCATGAAAATAAAAATCACACAGAAGTTCAAATGAAATGTAAAAATAGAATGTAAAATATAAAATGATTAAATGATTAAATGATTAAATGCTTAAATGATTAAGGATGAAATTATTAAATCCAAAAAGATAAATCCAAAAAGCTACTGTACTTTAGCAACTTTAGCTTTAAAGTCATGTAACACCAAAAATAAAATGAGCTTGAACATGTGTATATAAACTTGAATGAATAACTATATCAATGAGTAAAACTTTTGAAGAGTATAAGAAAAACAAACTGTTAAAATCAAAACTGTAACCATGCACAATGAAAATAAATACTATTATTTTCTAAAAAGCAATACTGAGTATAACTTGAGCCTCCTACTAAGTGATTATAAAAGTAAGAGTATAATGAAACAATCGTAAATATAAATGAACATAATGTACTAGCACATTACGAAAAAGCTATGTTTTGTAACACTGGAACTTATAAGATATTAACTAAAGACATGAAAGGCGTGTCAAACTTGTCTTAGCTTTAGCTGCTATTTATAACACACACACACAGAACGTGGCTCATTCCTCTGCTTCCGGACCTGTGTGCTTAAAACACAATATTAGAGAGCAAAGCAAAATGCAGACATCAAATCATCTTGAGTTCAACTTAAATCAAATATAGACATTATTCAATCTTTTTGAACTCTAATATACAGTTTCAGGGATCAGCTGGGATGGTGAGGAAAGCTGAAAGTTCACATTTTCATTATCTTACCTCCTTCAACACAGGAAACAGGTTATTCATCCATGGTGGACTGGAACATTCTTTTGTTGCTACCTAGCAGATAAAAGAAATACCTCGTTGCACACTGTATCTCAAACCCCTTTCAGTACATGGGTTTGGTGAATGTCATATCTGAGCACACTCATTGTCTTATGGGTGTAAATCTTTAAACTGTCTCACTTGGTCTCATTTCAAAAGAGGACTACACTGCTCCCTTGTATTGAAGGGTCACAATCAATTCATGTACTTATTTTATTGAAGAGAAATGCCCAGGGTCATTAAGGCATTGAACAGCTGTAGCACATCCATTTGGGCTTGAGCCTATGTAGATTCATCATATTCGTTCAGGTTGGAAGGTGTCATGAAACCATGACATGAACACAGATACTTTGGAACAAGCTAATTATTTAAAAAAGTTAATCAGTTAATTACAACGCGCCCAGGTATAATGCCAGTTTGTTTGGGGAATTTTGAACCTGTGCTGTTTGCTTCCATGTTTACTGGCTTACGGTATACAGCTACAGTCGACTGGGCATTTTCATTTCAATTTGACATCCCATCTTGAGCTCTCACACTGATTTCTTATCAGTTTCTTGCTTGGCAAATGAATGGCACATGCTTGCCTGACATCAATTTGCCCATCAGCGACATGTCCTCCTGAGCCACATGAGTAATAAACTAAATGATTTCACCCTGCACAGTATTTGATACGTTCTATCTCTACCTTGTTTCAATAAGATATCAGCAGGAATTCTCAATCACACCGTGTTTACTCTAGAGGAAATGTTATCCACTTTCCCCCTTTTCTCCCTTTAATGCCCACCATACTCAAGTTAAGCCATCTGGACTCAGCCTACTGTCATTTTCATGATGGAGATTCAGTCCTAATCTATACACTTGATTATTTATATGCTAAATTTTCTGTTTATCTTTTACAGCTGAAAACAGACATTAGCCTAAAGCACATATGCTTTAAAAGCCAAATACAGATTTGTAATGTGAACAGAAAGCCAATAATATAAAGCAGGAGTATAGCTCCTGGCAAATTCTCTTGACTTTAGCTTGCTGCTTACTTTTGGCACTGTGTTAAAATATTAGTGACTGAATGTATTTCCCCTAAATTGCTTCACCTAATTTAAAGCATGCAGCTTTATCTTTTGGCAGTGTTGTGTCTGTTCAGAAATTCAGAGGATTGTGATCTGTGGCATAAATGTAACTTATTATCTGAGGGTGACTTGCATTCCTTGTTGCTGTTCTTCTAGGGTTAGGCCAAATCTGCGTATTGCTGATCCATGCAGTGCATTGTATTGGAGAAAAGTTACTTGTAAACAGAACCTTCTTGTGGTGGGATGATGATTGCTTCTGTTGTTGAGTGAGCATCATTTCATTAGTGATCAAAGTCTCACAAATAATGGGAGTAGTGGGTAGTGAGCGTTTTCAATAAGGGTAAACAGTTTGGAAGCTAATTATCCCTGTCAAACTGGGCCAAACTGACAATAAAATAAATAAAACTATGAATACCTGCATAATTGCTGAAATTAAAGGGAGTAAATTGAGGAGTTTAGGGGGATTTTAGTTGATGTATAAGGGAAATACTGACATTTCTACAAAAAATGATGTGTTTTCCAATGAAAGGTAGTTGACAAGATGGTTAAAATTACTTGGCTGTTATTGTTGTGGATTTGGTTAATATAGCATAGGTTAGCATGACATTGTTTTTCCCATTATAACTGTAGAAATAGTGGACATGACCTCTCTGCTGGTGCCAAAGATGTGTAAGCCTTACAACTATTAAAAGAAAATTGTGTAGTTTCTCTCTCCAGAGTTTGTGTGACAAAAAACATTTGTCAGCAAACATTTTAGTAACAATGAGTGTTACAACCTAGTGTTACAGGCCTAAATTAACATGCATATTTTAAAGAGCAAGTACCAGCTAACAAAACTCTCAATATCAGCACATCCTTGGTTTTGCTTGAGGTCATTAAATTAAGCTGAAGTCACTGAAATGGCCAAAGTCCGATTGGAAAATTGCCTCTTCCGCTCATGACGCTTTTTCCAACGTCTCTTCCATGAGTGTATTGTTATAAAAATGACTGATAGTAAAGTAACACAAGTAATTCATATAAAATTTAATTAAATCCTATTGGGTTTAAGAAGTTAGAATACCTTTGTAATGAGTGGATCTGTTTTTCTTGATTGTGTGTTGGTGAATTATGTCAATGTGATTTATAAAAGTGCGCCTGTGTTCATCAACCACAGCAACAACTCTTTATGCATATCTTTTGAGACAAGACAGCATGGGACTGTGCAGCATCTACATTTTTCTGTGTAATTGTGTTCTGCATATGATCACATATTTCAAAGCCACAAATAACTAGACTGCATCCACATCCTTTTTTGTTTGGGGTTGTTAAGTCCGCTTTCCGCTTTTGTTAGGAAAGTGCTGGTAACAGTATAAACAAAAACAGTCTCTGAGTCACAGGTGTGATCGATCTTACAATCATTTATTGAAACACAAAATAACTAATATGAAGTGGGGGAGGATGGGATGGGTAGATTCTGCCAAAAGAAGTTAAATTAACTTCTAAACCAAAAGCATAAATACAAAACCTAGCTTTCTATCTAAAGTAGAACAGTGAAAACTTTACATGGGTGGCAGCAGTCTTCTAACTGGTGTATCTAACAAGGGAGTACTGGATGATGCAAATGTACAGGGTACCCCCGACTTCTCTAGTCTACCGATCCTCCCACCACTTACCTCTGAGTGAGAATATACTCGGTTGCACGGGCCACTCTCCCTCTGCAACGTCTTAGCAATCGCGTCAACACACAGCCGTCATAAACGCGTGTGATCTCTCTGATCGCCCTCTTCTGCTCTGCTCTCCTCCTCTTCTCCCTCTGCCAAGTCCCTTAAAGAGGTTCCTGGGCGTCGACTAACTGCTGTACTTTGATTGAGCCAATGAGCTGCCTCATCCAATCACCCAGGTGTATGGCAATCACCACGACCATGCCCTGGATATAGGACAGAGAGGAGAAAAAAGAAAAGAAAAGAAAAACATACGTGCCAACTATGTCCTCGCACGTAAAAGGGGTCTACGCTGTACATAACACACTATTGCACATTTCCAGCAGTGCATTTAGCTTTCTTTCCAACAATGATGTTTAAGAGAAGATAATTTTGGATGAAGCTCCTTTTCACATATATTCCATTAGGCCCATTCCTATAGTACATGAAGGTTTGAGCACATTGTCATTAATCAGTGTCTGTTAGCTTCTCCATTTCTTTTCTATTATTTGTATCTGATTTTTATCTGTTTGTATCTGATTCAATGGAAAATAAAATATCATTAATTTCCATGTTTCTTGCTTTAGATTAAAAAGGGCTGCCACCTTTTAGCCACTTAAATTTAAAACAGAATTCACCAAACTCTGAAGAGCACACAAGGAGGTTGGTGTAGATATTGAAATGTGCTATAAAACCTCTTTACCAAATAGGCATATAGACAGATATAGAAAGAAGTCAAAACAATTCTAGACCAAATGTATTCTCCTCTAAATCAATGCATATTTCACTTTCGAAGAAAGTGACAAAATCAATGCCATTTGGAACCCGGTGTATTTCTTGAACTGTGAATGCAGTCACTGAATTACAGTGAGTGCAAAGCAGGCACTCATTTTTAATTTACAAGTATTGGTTTGTGCCATCCATCATTTCAACCTGCAGACCACCATTATAAATATCATGTGGAGTTTTGTGTCTTCACTCACAGGCACTGTTATGTATTCATGTCACCTCTGTGACACCCTTCAGGCTGGTCTGTTTCCTTGTCATTTGACAAGAGCAAGGTGACATATCTGATGATAATGCCAACATGGTCTTTGCCGGCATTTGGTTATGAGACTCAAACAGGTTTCCTCTCAGTGGAGGCGTCTGATAATGGGGGCCGGTCTAAGATGTCACTGGTGCAAAATGGTGATAAGCTTTGACAAATGATAATTACTGTAACCTTCATGCTTAGCAGCTGACCTTCTCCTAGTAGGGGAAATGTTTATCACAGCATTACAGCAGGAATAGGCTTTTAGCCAGTCACCGCACTCCCATGAGACACTAAACTCATCAGCATGCCTCAAACACAGCTTACACTGTAAGGTTAGGTTCAGTGGCCTTTGGCTTCGGAGGGTTGTGTAAATGGACAAAAAAATCAATAGATTGTTATATGTGGAGATGGTCACTGAAGTGCAATTCATTTTAGATGGCTGTCACAGTGGGTGTCAGACACCAGAGTAATATGATATTCTTAAATACTGATATTTGCCTTTAGGTGCTGTGCGTGTACTGCATGTGTATGTACACAGTATTCTGATAAACATTCAGGCAATGTTGAAAATCGTTTGTACAGTCACGATATTAGGGGAGTATTGTAGTTAAATATTTTGGAAATACGCTTCACTTTCTTGCCAAGAGTTAGATGAGACGATTGATACCACTCTTATGTCTTTATGTTAAATGTGAAGCTAGAAAGTGGTGTCGATCTTTTAATCTTATTCTTGGCAAGAAAGCTGTAACTGTTAAACCTGCAGTCACATTTCTTTTAAACCAGCAATAACTGATCTTTTCAGCCTCTCGGGGGTAGTGGACAGTTGTAAACACAACACTCACGTATCATTACCTTTAAAATGAATATGGAAAACAGCAAACAGTTGCTTATTTACACATCCAGCAGTTATGAACCAAAATGTGTATCCATTTGAGTTGTGCTCTCTTTTAGTCTCTGTTTTTCGTCTCCACCAACTCCTGAGGGAAAGATACGGGCCCACTCTACTAGGAGCATTTCTGCTTCCACTGCACTGTTTTGAGGCATCTTAGTGTCGGACATCTGTCTAGCGGCCTCGTGGCCGTTTGCGTCTACTTTTGTGCAGTCTTATCTCTGGGATGTGACCTCGGCGTCAGTGGCGCATTTTGTGCCCCCACAGACTGGGGTTATATAGGGGGGTGGATACTACGTGCTGATTGGAGGGTGAGTACATTGAACTTTGACTCAGGTGTTGAGGTGGAGCCTCGAGGGGATAAACCAATAGCGAAGCCTGTTAGAGGGCCTCGCACATACTCACAACTGGGGTTACACCAGGTAACCTATATTTACTTAGGCTAACAGAACAAGCATCAGCCCCTGAGAGCAGGGGAGCTGTCTATTTCACTGTGGTGCTGAAATGATCACTGACTTTGACTCACTGACAAAAGGCATTTTTTGGTGCAATAACCTCACAAGTGGACTCCTATTTGATATAAAGGGGAGATGACAGTAAAATAAAGCCTATATCACTTGACGAGACAGAAGAGAGTTGCAATATTTAACAACAAACAATTCAATGTCCCGAAAACTGGCCAGCTACACAGTTTATGATGATGATAACAGCCTTATTTCTGCCATATATCCTACATATGAAAATTGACTACTCTTTACACCATCTATGACTTTATCCTGTCAGTACACTATGTGTAGGGCCTAAACACCAGTCACCAGAATGTCAATCGTTATCAGTTCAGCTGAAATCACCTCACTAACCTCTTATTATTCATAATGGGACTAACAATGTATCACCCAGGGCCAGTGGTTAGTGCTTATATAATTCTCAACACCTATGACTTTAATACAAATAATACTTAAATAAAAAAGTGTAATTCTCTTACAAACACTTATCACATGATGAATGGATACAGGCATATCTGTATATGACAAAAATACAAAATAAAATAAGCAATTATGAATTTAATTAAATACATTTTTATAGCTTATGTAGAATAAGCACTTAATTTTGTTATGGATTGCTACTGACTATTTTACAATAAATAAATAAAAATAAAACCATGATGGATAGGAATTTGCATTTATAAGGGTATATATAGCAAATGACACCAGTGTTTTTTCAGTGTGAGTCCTTTGTTGAACTCAGGTGTAGTTTCACAGTTTTTCCTTCTCCACTGGGCTCGTCCTCTTTATGGGCCCCCCCCCCACCTCACGGTCCCCAGCGCAACTGCGCTGTCTATATTTACGCCCTTGCATTCATTACAAACAGCTACAGGCAGAGGTATGAGGGGCTTTTCTTCTGATCCTGGCAGATTTCCAATTTCTTGTGATGTAAGGTTTTTACCAATAAGGTTTTCATTTTGTGAAAATTTTATGTGGAAGAGGTGTTGTGTTTATCATATTTACAGACATAGACAACAGACAACAACTGAAACCAGACTAGAAAAAAGCATAAAGTAAAAAAACAGTTCCTTCCCCTCAGTGAGTTACCACTCAATTGCCCTTTCAGAGTAACAGAACATTTAAATATCAATATCAGGTAATCTCGAGGTTTCTTCTTGTAATGCTCCTTGTCATCCATCATGTGCTATTCTCAAACCAGCTAACAGTGAGTGACAACCAAATAAATCTCACAGCCTTCTGTGAAAATAAAGATTTGCAATTAACTGTTTCTGCCTGTACCAAACATAGTAAAGACTTGTATGGAGCAAAGTTCATTTCTCACTTGGGGAATAGTCTGGCCAGGTTTAGTAATTAAGACTGACCCAACACAGATAATAATACCTTATATAATTGGACACATCACAGATGTGGGCCATCTGATATTTTCATTACCTCTATATGTGAGGTTACCTGTTTACACTAACCCTGTCTGTGGCTTTGCAATGGTCCTCCTGCAACAGCAGCAGAGGCTCCGTGAAATCCACATTCTCCTCTGTTTCATTCCTCTCAGCTCAAGACAACAAAGATGTGTTTCATCCTCTGCTTTTGTATAATCACAGGATGGCAATGTACACCCTGCAGCCTCTGCATTCTCAGAGAAAATAACAGAGGGAAAACTGCAAGGCTCTTGGAATACAGCAATAAACCATTTTTCCGCTTTGTGTAGATTACTGTAAACGAGTATCACTCCAGGTCATAGCAAGGCTTTCTGAGCTGTGATTTGTTTTATCACTAGGATGATGGGATCAGGGCCCAGGAGGCAGACACAGAATTGTCCCAGTTAAAACTATTGGAAGAAACCATAATGTTAATATTAATGAAAAATAATACTAATAGCAGTATAATAATAGCAATACTAATAATGAGAGCAATAACAATAATAACAACGGCTGTTGAGCAGGAGCGTGGGGGCAGCAGGTGCAACCATAGATCCAGACTCTACAACTCTGGAGGCAGAAATACCTGCAGAAAACTTTAGAAGGAGAGAGAGAGGGGGGAAAGAAAGCACACAACTAGGGGAAGAAGTTGAAATAGTAACAAGCATTAATGGCACATGAGTACAATGGAGAGGGAGAGGGAGAGGAAGAGAGAGGAGCTCTTTCCTAGGAAGTCTCCCAGCAGTCTAGGCATAGTAGCATAACTAAGGGGTGCCTCAGGGTTCATCTTGCCCCAAACACCTACAGCAGGTTAACCTGCTGTGGCTGACATGTTTGTTAGAAACTACTGACTACTGAAGGCCTGCACGAGGGAGCTGGGACACACCCTTCAGCGCATATTCAACCTGAGCTTGGAACAGGGGAGGGTTCCCCAGCTGTGGAAGACATCCTGCATCATTCCAGTCCCTAAGAAAGCCACCTGCACTTCCTCAGAAGGCTGGCGTCCTTTAACATCTGCAGAAGCTGCTACAGATCTTCTACCAGTTTGTGGTAGAGAGTGCCCTCCTGTACGCAGTAGTGTGCTGGGGGGGCAGCCTCAAGAAGAAGGACGCAGCGCGCCCAGAGCTGGACAGCCTGACATCTGTGGCAGAGCGACGGACGCTGAACAGGCTCCTGTCCATCATAGACAATCCCAGTCATCCACTGCACAGTGCCACCTCCTGGCAGAGGAGCAGCTTCAGTGACAGGATGTTGTCACTGTCCTGCTCCACAGACAGACTGAGGAGATCGTTGCTCCCCCACGCCGTACGGCTCTTCAACACCTCTCGGGGAGAACGATAACACAAAACTCACTACACACACACACCACGCACTGTGGACACATGCGCCTTATCACACACACACACACACACACACACACTTCTATATGTGGACTTAAGTGTGTACAAACCAACTGTTGCACAACTGTATGTCACACACTGCCTATCAATCTATCTAATAATGTAAATTCATTAGTTTTGTTTATACATTTTTTTTGTTCTCTATTTTTAACATTTTGCATGCTATATTTTTATATCTGTACTGTTTTAATGTCACCTTTGCTGCTGTAGCGCTGCAGTTTCCCAGTGAGTGACTAATAAAGGTTCATCTTATCTTATGTTATGTTTCATATTTCTGGCATCGTCTTCCACACATGTAGTGATCTGCTCCCCCCTTTCTGCTGTCTTTATGTCTCCTCTAATAAAAGACATGGTCCCTTCGCTGGAACACAAATATGATAGAAGTCATGATGTTTGTATCTCATTATATTTGGGAAATCTTTTATTTTTAGCTTTTGAAAACCTGAATCTTATTCTGAAGCTGCTCACCAGAATAACTTAATGATTTTATGTTACAAGGGCATTAAAACCCAGAATGTGACATAAAAACACAGAATAAATGTGATAAATAACAAAGGTTTGTAAAAGTGTATTTATGGAAGTGATCCTAAAGACAAACCTAGATGATGGCGAGGATGACGATGGTGAATGTGGTAGTGAGGAAGGTGGAGGTGGTGATGTGACAGGTGGTTGCACAATTATATATATATATATTTATTTATATAATTATTTATATATATATATAAAAATACATTTTAAAGAGTTCAGAGTTGTGTGCATTATGGATTTTATACATTAAGTTAAAACAACAACAACACCAAACATATTTTGATTCCAGTAAAACCTTTGGTATGTTTGACACTTCAAAGCCACCATACAGTTGCATCATGACTGAGAAAATGTCAGAAATAAGCGCAGAATTTGGATAATGATAATTAAACCAGTTTACTTTACTCTCTTTTCATGTTTCTGTAATTATCAGTCCGACGTTAAACTCCTCTCATGTAGGTTTTGGGGGGTTTTGGCCTCCATGTGTGAAGGCACTTCTGCACCTCCATGTGAGCTGACGGTAAACAAACCGCGGCTCATTAATATTCAGCCGCGGGGCGTGGCTCGTGTGGTGGCCCCGCCCCCTCGCTGGGTGATATTGCACAGCTTCCTGCGAGCCTGATCAAAGTGCTGTCCGCGCTGCAGCTGCAGACACTCGGCGTTCAGAACAGAAGCAGGACCGCAGCGGACAAAAGGAAGGAGGGGAGTTCTTCTGTCCGGACTCTGTGGAGGTCTGTTTGGGAAGAAAAGCTGCAGCTCTGTCTGTCCGTCCGTGCATGTCCCATCCGGAGGAGTCTACACCCGGAGCGGATGGTCGCACCGACTAACACTGAGCCCCGAGAGGAGCCGCCCGCCGCCGGCATGACCCTCACACGGAGCTCCGTCCTTCTCCCCGCTGCCTTCAGCCTGCAGCTCCTGCTGCTGCTGCTCTGCGCCCGCATCCAGGTACTCCAGACTCCCGCTGATATTCAGCTTCTTTACGTGTCGTGGCACCAATGTTTCTCATGTTTGGGATCAAATCATGTAGATTTTTATTATTATTTTTGGTTGTTGACATCTTCTGAATCACTTAGACTTTCCAAACGTTTGTGAAAGTTGTTGTGTCAAGTCGTAATAGTGAGCTGAAACCGTGAATACTTTCTCTAATTCTTCCTGTTGGTGTTAATGATGAGCTGTACCTTTTTTAAAAAAGAGATTTAAAAAAAAGTTTCCTGTCAACAATCCAGCAGGAATAAAATCATAAATCCTGACAGAGTTTACTGCTCTGGCGTTAAATTACATTAGTGATTTGGGATTTTTAACTGTATGTTTATGCTTTAATTAGTGAATTTAAAGAATTATTTAGAATTGTGTGCATAAATAAGTGATTTTGTAAAGGAGTTTTTTCAGCTGTGGACCACATGGACTGTGTGTTGAGGCCATGTGTTGCACTGGCCTCAGACTCCTGGTTGAAGACTTGACCTGTCCATGCTTATTAATCAGGATCCTCCTCCGTTGTTTTTTTTTTTTTGCTTCACTGTCATCAGTTTTTCTCTGAGTGAAACACTGGAGCCGTAAAGTTAAAGTATCCAGAACATAATGGCTTGGTTTCCTGCTGACACTGCACTCACTCAGCTCCTCTGCACCACTTCTCACCTCTAAACTTCTCCTTCTCCTTGAAAAACCTTTTCCAGGACAGAAGATGCACCAATTGATTGATCTGTGAATAGTTCCAGCTTTAATCTCTGTGCCTGCTTTCTGCGCTTGAGTTTCTACAAGTTCCCAAAGCAACTTTATTCTATTTCCAGCTGCATTTATGGGGATTTTGTGTCTAAAATGATACATAAGACATCTGGATGTGGAGGTTTATGTCAAATATCCCCAGATAATGTGTTGCATTATGGGAAATGTAAGATGTCTTTTATAAATATTTATTCTTTAGCATGACCTTTACTAAGAATTAATTACTCTGTTTTAATTTTGACACACTAAATGTCACACTAAGGCCCGAAGCAGGAACCTACATGAACCTCATGAACCTGAGGATAATTAGCAGCCGTTCAACAAGACCCTACGTGGTCCTGATAAGTCTAAAAAAAAAAAAGAACCTGGACCTGACCCAGCGTGGTCCCGGGTCGGGTCTTAGTGGTCCTGTAAAGGTCTAATTTGTCTGATCTTTCATTTGTTGGTGGCCCTCTCTGCAGGTTTCTTCAGCTTCGGGAAACTTTGAGCTTCAGATTTTGTCGATGCAGAACGTTAACGGGCAGCTGCAGACCGGCGCCTGCTGTGACGGACTACGGGACGCGGCGGACCGCCGGTGCACCGTGGACGAGTGTGACACCTACTTCCGGGTGTGTCTGAAAGAGTACCAGCTGAAGGTGTCCTCGGCCGGGCCCTGCAGCTTCGGCAGCGCCTCCACGCCTGTGCTCGGTGGGAATACCTTTTCTTTACACAGCGCCAAGAGCGACAAGGCCAGGGTCGTGCTGCCCTTCAGCTTCGCGTGGCCGGTGAGTTTTAAAACTTTGGTGGTGGAACAGTTTAGTTTTTGTTGCTTCAGTCTGGATCAGAACTTCAGGGTGTTGACACGAGTTTGGTGCTCATTCAGTAAAACGGCAAGAACAGAAGCATTTTAAATGAAGCTGACGGAACTCCGAGGCAGTTTTATAGCTCGGACCTCCTCAAAAGAGTTGTTTTTTAAAGGAGAAACACCTTGTTATCAGGTCTGCAGCGTCGCCACACAGGAACTCGGATCTCAAACCTTCTTGTTTGTCATTGATTTAAGGTCCTCTGGGTCTGAAGGAGGATATTGTTGTTGTTGATGTTGTTGAGACTGAAGTGAGGAAGGGTTTTCTTCATGTAGACCCTGATGATAAAGCTCACACTACTGACCGACATGCTCTCCAGCTGGTGGTTCTGTAGTTACCGTGGTCAAGTCTGTAGTTTCCTCTCTTCTTCTTCTTGTATCTCCAACACATGGACAGTCAAGAGGACAAGATTCAGGAGATAAAGGGCCAAAGTACAGAGAGTTTGGTGGCATCATGATGGTTTTTACAGGACTTCTTTGACTCAGTTGTGATATAAAAGACAAATGAACAGGTTGGATGGTCGCTGGTTTTCATTGAAGCTGCTCAGATTCATCGTCAACATGTTTCCTGTACGTCGCCTCTTCACTGCAACCTCTTTGTTTTGTTGATCAACATTTTGATGGTCTATAAATAAACATTTTATAAGTCTTTTTACTCGTCAGTTTATTTGTAAGATGTAATTAATCTGAGGCTCTGATGGGCCTCAGGGTGGATCTGCTCTGGGTCCTTGTCTCTGTGAGGCTCAGCAGACACTGGCTGAGGTTTCATGTGGTTTCAGGCCTGGATCTACAAACCGAGTGCTGCTGCTTCTTCTTCTTCTTCCTCTCTTGTTTTCCTGCGGTGTTGTCGTAGAGTTGGGGGGGGGGGGGTTAGAGGAGGGGGGGGATAAAGGGCCATTGTTGGCGGCCTACTGCTGGACACATTCCTGCTGTTGACCCTGGTAACTGGCATGTTAAATGAAGCCGTGGTGGTCGTCGGGGCAGGATGAGATCTCTGTTGTTGTTGTTGTTGTTCTAGTTCTACCCCCCCCGGATGTCTAAACTGGTGGCACTGACCCAAACAGCCTCTCTGTGTGCATCAGTTTATTGGACTCGTGGCGGCTCAGGATTTGTAAAGTTGTTCCAAACCTGCTGCATTTCACCCGACGCTCCACCGATGTTCATCCAGGCCTCCTCCTCCTCTTCCTCCCGACTCTCTTTTTTCTCTGCAGTAGATTTCATATATTTTACAGCGCTTGTGATTTGAAAATCCTTCTCCCTTCTGCTGCTCTTTATTTCTCTGTTTTGTCTCTCTTTTTGTGTTTTCCAACCTTTTGTTTTGGTGTTTCTCACTCTCCAATCCTTTTTTTCAATTCCATTCTCTTTTCTTTCTTTCTTTCTTTCTTTCTTTGGTTTATATTAGTGGGGCACTATGGGAACAATGGACAGGGCCCTGGCTGGGCTGCAGCCGAGGCTCATGGGACAATGCTGGGGGTGAATGGGAGAGGATCGGGGGTGGACTGTGGTACAGTGACGGTGGTTTAGCAACACATTAAACAGCAACCACAGCGAAGTTATCGATGCAGCATCAATAGCAGCATCACCACTCTTGTGTCACTACCACCACTCACTCTTTAAATTCTTAATTTCAATGCACTGACTGCATTATAATGGATTAACAGAAGTCCTCCCACCGCCAGACGTCCTCGGTTCCACTCATTTCTTTTCTCGAAGGGCGTCCATGTATCTTCAGCGGTAGCTCAAACAATGCTTTGTGGTAGGAAGTGACTTTTACTTTTCGTAACATGGATAAAATGTCAGTGTGAGAGAGTGTTATGGGGTGATGTAATGGTGGCTCGAGGAGTGAGACAAAGCACCAAGAAGCTTTATTCCTGCGGGTTTTTATTGAAGACTCCGTTAACCTGCTTGGTTTAATCCTGGTTGCCTCTAAGGTTTGTGTTGGAACAAATGATGTTGTCTTAACCACACCCGAAACAAATGCTCCGCCAAAAAGAACTTCTCAGAATAATCCCAGTTCACATAATCAAACGTTTTCTTCATTTTCATTTGATGTTCTCAGAGCTGCAGTGTTAGCAAAGCTAGTTAGCCAGTGGTTGGGGTTTAAGCTACTTTGCATTTCCTGTTTAATCAGACTAACAATGGCCACAAGTAGTAATTACAGGATCATGCTAAATGCTAAAATCTATTATGACAGTAGAGAAGAGTCAGAGTCGGAGAACGCTGCTGTATCTGTGTACAGGTTGTCTACATTAGCCTCCGTAAGCTAACCAGAGCATGTAAAGCTGCAGCTGCTAAACATGTGAGCAACGTTGAGTTTAACCGCTAATTCTACTTTCCACTGGTCAAAGTAACGATTGTGCTATTCGTTGTTTAGCATCCTACATAGTTGTACTATACTGCATGCTAACATGCTGTTCACTATCTCAGTTTAGCATGCTAGCATGCTAACAGTAGCTAATTAGCAGTAAACGCAGATTGCAGCTAAGGCTCATGTGAATCTTGTTGGCTCTGTATTTGGTTAATGAACCAAAGCATTGGACACGTTAACATGTTGACCTGATGGTGGCGCTAGAGGCAAAGTCAGAGGATCAACAAAGATATTAACTGATCAGGCTCATTTAGAGTTTTTAAGATGATTTGTCCATCTGTCAGAGTTTGACTCCACCTCCAGATGTTTCCAGAAAAAGAGTGAAGGGAGGACAGAGAGAAAGTAAAGCTTAGCCTGTTGACTGATAACTGCCCCGGTAAATTATGGTGCAAGGGGGGCAGCAGAAAGGCATGCTGGGATGTATTTCCCCTCTCCCCCATGTGCCAGGCTCAGTGGAGTCCAGATGTGGCGCCGCTAGTCAATCACACATGGACATTTCTGATGTTTCACTGCTGACGGACGCTAGAAACATCCAGTCGCTCTTTGATTATTTCCCCATCCTTCCTTCCTTCCTTTTCCTGCTCACTGTTACAAGATTTTCCTGGAGATCCACACTTAGTTTGATCTTTGTCAGTTATGTGCTCATGTATGTGCTAACGTGGCCCAGACTCCCCTAAAAACAATAAACCAGTCGCGTGTCGCGTGATTGACATCACAGCGCGGTGACGATGCAGCTGATCTCTCAAGTCTCTGGAAGCTGATTTTGAAGAGAAACAAATTGAAACCAAACTGAAATAATCTCTGATTTATCAAGTTGTTTTTAAGTCTTGTTAACAAAGTACAAAATCTGTGGATAAATAAAGAGGATTTAAACCAGTTTTGATTCAAATAGACTTTAAAGCGTTTTCTAGAAGCAAGTAAAAAGTATCCTGACAGTTTATTGCTACACTAGAGTCAGATTTTGTCTTTTAAGCCAGCCTGAAAATGCTGTGAGGATTTGCTGCTTTTCTCTGTTTTTATATCGTTATTAAACTGGATTTCTTTTGGTTTTTGGTCGGACAAAACAACACAATTTGGAAAGGTCACGTTAGGCTCTGGGAAAGTGTAATGGGCGGATTTTCTAGGTTGAGTTAACCCAGAGAGTCTCTGACACCGAAAGCAATTGTCAGTCTCAGCTTCAGTCCTTTTTTGTGAGTGTTCTTGTTTTGCCGTGGATCCCCTCAGGGAGTCTCGGATGTCTGCCTCTTACTTTGACATCCAGCGATGCTTGAACTGCATCTTATCCTCATCATGTTGTCAGTCAGCCAGGAAGGAGGTGTCACATAAACCACCAAACAGGCCTAAACCGAGGAAGTTTATTTCTTTGGGGGCTCTCCAGCTCCCTCCTCCCTGCCTGGACTTGCCTCCACATGTCGCCTGGCGCTGCATGCTCACAAACTATTTTCCCACACTGAGCCTGCAGCCAGAGAAAGCAGTTCCACCTCCTCAATCAAACAATCAAAGGGAGTGATGGGAGTGATGGGAAATCACCGACGGCCTGCAGACGAATACTTGTCGAGTGTTTTTGGCAAGAAGTGAGTGGAACCTGTTGGCAGGTAATCAGCCGTCTTAAAATCTAATTATCTACTAAAATGTTTTGAGGTGCCACCCACTGTGTTTGGTGGGCAACAAGTTTATTTTTCCTCCGGGGTCAGGAGGCATCAGCCCATGACGCCGCGGTTCTGGTAGCACCCAGAGACCTGATGCAAGGATGTTGCAAGAGTTGTTCAGAGGACTTTCAGTCACAGCTTTCGGCATGTTAGCTCAGTTCTGCATTAGTGACAGTTATGTGGCGTTGGGGTAAACGGCTCTGGGGCGGCACGACTAGGACTGGAGGAAACTTGGCCACACTTTGGAGCCCTACTTGCATTTGTAGACTGAAGCTCAACAGGTCCGAACGTCGCATTCGATGCTTTAAAAAGCCGTTTCAGACGAGTCATTAAGCATGAGCAGTCAGACGATTGGACAGGTTAGAAACAAACCAACAGGTTGGACCAATTTACGCATAAAGCTGTTGAAAATCTGGATAAAGCTGCTCATGTTTCTTGACCCGGATCTCGAATAACATATGTTATTGTTCCTGAAAGAAATGATACCCAAAATTAGACCCAAGTTGTCCTAAACTGGAATCATACTTTTTTAACACGTCTAATAAATACAGAACCAGTTTGTTCAACGGCGTTCACACCAGATCTGTAAAAACGGACACTTAATATAACTCATGAAACTGCAAAAATCGCTCCATCGTATCCGTCAGCGTTAAAATCCACCGTATATTTCTGTCTTCAGAGGAATCGGAGATCACAGGAAACGTGTAAGACACGAACGAATCCCCCGTGTGATGATTGCTGCGGCTCATTTTGGTCCAATAATCCTGTCAGCAGCTCTGAGCGCTCGATAGCCTGACATCACAGCCCGAGCTAACCGCTAATCCATACACCACATGGACCGACTGTGGTTTCCTGCAGAGCTGAGTGTTTGGTAGGAGAGAGTATATCTAGCTGCTGTGGATCTACGCCAGCATCAGCAGGGTACAATAAACGTGGACAGGGGCGGGTGGAGGACCACCTAGTTCAACCTAGGTTCAGGCACATTTAAAGCAATCTGAGGTTTATATGAAAGAGTCTGAAATGACAAACCAGGAAACATCAAGTCATGTCACCATGCAGGTTTCTGGTGTTTCCACCCGGACTCGCTGGCAGTGGTTTTGGATTCTTCTCACACACCAGCGACGTCAGCAGGAGACCTTTACCGACTCGTAGTAGTAGAGTTTGTTCCTGTCTGCACCTGGAACAACACGGCATACTGGACTTATTGAGAGGAAGAGTTGTCAGGACACATTGGCCGGTATCTTGCCTTTGCTGATCTTTGACTTGAGATTTACTTTAAAAACTGTGACTTTGTGCAACATTTCTGCGCTGCTGGACACCGTATCTGTGAGACGAGATCATTTTGGCCAATAATATCAGATAGGAAGCTCTTTTCTTTATCTCCCCGGGGAAACTTCAGTCTCACAGCAGCGGATATGTGATGATAATAATAATAATAATAATAATAATAAATTATATAATTGATTTGAAATGTCACACAGCCATGTCTTAATGATAATGATAAGGATTATCCACAGTTTCTGCAGCATCTCTTCAAACTGCTGCTAAATCTAACCCCAATCTAACCCTAAACCCAGGTCTTAACCCCCCCCAAACATGTCCTCACTTTACCAACATGTCCTCACTCTCCAGGTATAAAACTCATGAGTCTTCTCAGAGGAGACGTAGAGCCCACAGCTCTCTGTGACTCCCTGCTATTATTTTAAGAGCCTTGTTGTTGACGTCGAGCTCTGAGTTTGGAGGGTGTGTGTGAATGTTGGACACACACACACACACAAACACTGGCTTTGGTCTGTCCTGTCATTCGATAGTGGTGAGAGCGACAGTAGCCTTAAGAGAGACAAAGAGTTTCAAAGTGGAGCCGAAATAATGTGATACACACACACACACACACACATACACACTCTGTGCTGTGGAAGAAGAGGCTTCAGGGTGTTTCTTAAAATCCAGATGATTATCTGTGTCTATTCTCAGTAAATCTGTTGACGTAGTTACATGTTTGTTGTAAATTGTGTTTTTAATATTTAATCATTATTGTTATTTATCTGCTCTGTAGCTGAATCTTCAAGAGTCAAATTAAAGTGTTTAGAATTTAATTGTATTTTTAATTGAATCTAATTTTTATTGAATTCCACTTTGTTTAAGTAATCTCCAGTTAGTATCCAACACATCCAATTCATAAAAAACCTCATGTTTTAGAAGTTGTCTTTATTTTTGCTTGATAAAATGTCAAATGGTTGATTGATTGATTCGTGATGATAACATGTGTCTGTCTGTTTGCAGAGGTCGTACACGTTGATCGTGGAAGCCCTGGACTTCAGAAACGCCTCTTCCTCTGGCAGTGAGTACCATCATCATCACCACCATTCATCATGCTTTCTCTCCTCTGTGCTCTGTTTAGTCACTGAAACTAACCTGACCTTTGACCTGCGAGCTCTGTGCTGCACAGTGAATCCATAAAGACGTCACCTCTGTGTGAAAATTGACTGCAAAATCAACTTCAGTGTGTTCGAAAACTCAAAGAAATTTGTTGCATCAGATGTTGATTTGTGACTTTTATTTTTTATTTTATTAACATTACTCACAAAATATTGAAAACAGTGTACAAGAGACAACAAATTAATGATTACAAATACCACACAACAAGTATTACGACAATAGAACATGCAGTTTCTGAGCGTGTAATGAGACGTTTAAAGCACAATATCTTGCAACACAACATTTAGCAATTCCGATGCAAGCACAACAAACTAATATGGGATTTCGCGGAGGCTTTTTACTGATGGATTTTATGAATGAACTATGCTGGTGATTCTCCTTCAAGTTTTGAGCTAATGCGCCTTATTAATTAATGGATGGATGTAGTAAGAAGAACTGGAATACCGCATTCAACAAACTAATATAGGATTTACAGAATTAATGTTGCCATTAAAGTGGCAAACACACGGAAAACTAATTATTTATGTGCAAAAAAACACCAAAAAATATAGAAACACCAGATAATGTAACTGCAAAACTTTATTAACTGAATATGTCTGAATATTGTGAATGTTACGCCTTCTTGCAGACATCTGGAGTTCCTCCTCTTGTTTATTGCAGCGCTTACACCAGCCTGTGGAAGTGTTTACATGCCCTGGATGAGTCCCATTCAGAAAACTTGGTTGTGAAGCGTGTGTGAGGAGCGAGTGAAGCTGGCAACTTTAGTTTGAGCATCTGTCTTTTGCCCCGGCAGTCAGCGAGGCGTCGTAAAGCCAGAGTGTTGACTCTGTGCTGTATTTGGCGTCCCACAGGGAACCATTATAGGCCCGGTGTGAAGTCGGCTGACCTCGCCTCAGGTGGGCTCCAGTGCAGGCAGCGAGGAAGGGGTGGGGGGTTGGAGTCCAGTTCATTCGAGTTTTAGTCCAAACATGGAAACAGAAATGTGCTGCCTGGCTGACGCTCTGTGTGAGATTCGGAGGGTTTGTTCAAAAAGCATTCAGCAACAAAACAAATATTGACCCCCCCCTTCAGTTTAGCATCAACAAGCTAAGTGCCCCCGACACGTGGCCTGTACTGAATACCTCCATCATTCTGTTACTGTGGCTCAGCTCGGGCAGCAACCGACCTCCTGAGGCTGCTGAAGTGAAATCATTATGATTTACTATGATTATTCAGCTGGATGTGAAAGAAGGTGGCTGTTTGCTGTTAGCGTTGTGTTGACGGCCTGTTCTGCTTCCATCAAGTGGTCAAAACATTAATGAATGCAGCTTTAACATTAAAGTGTCGACAAGTTCAGAAACAGCTTCCTTTTGCTTTTACAATGTGCTCAATAAATCTACAGTTGCACCCCCCATCTCTCTGCTAGTGTCAGTAATGACAGCATGAAATTTGGATTTTCGTACCCCAGTAACAAAGAGTAACTCCAGGCCCCAGATGTTGCCTTCAGGAACAGGAGGAGGACATTATGAACAGTGCAGACAGGTTGTTTCTTCAGTTGCAGCTGCAGCTGTCAGGCGGTATTCATCGGTGATGTGCCAGGTTTGAATATTTGCTCAAATATCCTGGACGGAACTGAACCCAGCCTTTTGTGAGGTTAACTATTTTTCGAATCTGTGCCATTTTTAGCACCTTTTATTTTTATTTTTTATTCTCCATCGTGATGTGAAGAGTCACAGTTTGCTTCCAGGCTGACGGTGTTACCTGCTCGGAGGTTTCTGGACTTTCTTTTCAGCTCTTTCAGTCCGGCTGCTCGTCGGTTAAACGGACAACTCAGCCGGACCACACTTTCCACCCCGCTGGTGAAATACCACAGAGCACCGCAGCATTTTCAAACTCTCTGGAATATTACAGCAGCAGCTACAGCTAGCACTGTCCTCACAACTACACTGTCCTCACAACTACACTGTCCTCACAACTACACTGTCCTCACAACTACACTGTCCTCGCAAACCCTGCTCACAACTACACTGTCCACAAACACACTGTCCACAAACACACTGTCCACAAACACACTGTCCTCACAAACACACTGTCCTCACAAACACACTGTCCTCACAAACACACTGTCCTCACAAACACACTGTCCTCACAACTACACTGTGCTCAACTACACTGTCCTCACAAACACACTGTCCTCACAACTACACTGTCCTCACAAACCCTCCTCACAAACACACTGTCCTCACAACTACACTGTCCTCACAAACCCTTCTCACAACTACACTGTCCTCACAAACACACTGTCCT
>JAVQJL010078650.1:0-12788 GCA_036024295.1 Nannoperca obscura
AGATAGATAGATAGATAGATAGATAGATAGATAGATAGATAGATAGATAGATAGATAGATAGATAGATAGATAGATAGATAGATAGATAGATAGATAGATAGATAGATAGATAGATACACATGACCCCCAAATAATTGGTCACATGCCACAAAGCCAGAACAAAACACTATAAGCATTTGACTTATTTTAGGTGTTTAACTTCAGGGTTGATACCAAGATTCCATGCAAGATATCTCTACTCACTCAGTTTTAAAATAATTTATTATATAAGGATTAATAATTTATTTTCAAAATAATGAATGTCTCACTTTCCTACTTGTGTAAAGAAACAAGATACTGTAAATAATATTAGGTTCTGTTACAGTTTTAAAACAAATTATAAATTTGTGTAAAGTTTAGGGGCGATACTCCTAAAATACAATGCAGCAACATAAATCAAAAATTTTGCTGGAGTTCATTTGAATGTCTGTGTGAAATGAATGTGTCATTACTCTCAGATAGATCCATCTGCCGGTTCTAGGCACATTTGTCAATTTGGAACGTTTAATGCGTGCGTGTGCACTTCAGTGTGCACGTGCATGCTTATAAATGAGCCTGAATGCCTGTTCAGTCGGCTGCCGTTGTGGTTACATGAATGCAGCATGCTCTCGTGCGCGTGTCGGCGTGTATGCGCGGGGTTTGCGATCATGTGCAGACGAGCGTGTATAGTTGTTGCATGTGTCAGAAAGCGAAGACAAACACCGTCTGTCAGCCTGTCTGCCAGCTGCTGTGGTGATTGATGTGGACGGAAACACTCAGACGGCTGCAGAGGAACTTCTCACCCATGAAAGACAAACTAGATGACTGGCTCCATCTTTTGATGGACAAATAAGCCAAAGCAGCCCAGGTGTCCGGATGAGTCCTAATAATGGCTTTATTAATTCATACTGAAAAATGAGGCTTAGAGTTGTACTTATGTCTACAGTCTACTGCAGTGCTGGTGTTAATTGAGTTGTTATTGTCACATTTCCTCATGCATTCTGGATTTTTTCTTTTCCTGTTCAAACTGTGTAACTATATTTTATTGAAACGTGCTTCATAATTAGTTTTAATTATATTCCATCTCAAAATCATTACAGAGAAGCGAAAAGTGAGGCTTTTTAAAATGCATGTATCTATAAATGGGTGTTTTATTTGTCATTTAAAGGCGTAGCGATGCTATTTATTTTCCATCAGTGTTCAGCACTGATTGTATCATTAGTAGTCTTACCATCTGTAACTGTTGGACCATCTCTTCTCTGTAGGCGAGCTCCCGTTTCATCTGGTCTTGGAAATTATCTGAAATTAGTGGAAAAATGATAAGATTAGCCTCAGCAGTATTATCATTTGAGTAACAGTTTAAAAAGAAGGCTGATGAAGGAGACTTAGAAAAACAGGGGAGAAAGAAATGTAACGGGTGGTGGGGCAGGTACAGAGGAGAAGGAGAAAAAGAACAAACTTAAGGAAGACAGAGAAGGAGAAGTTGCCCTTCAGAGTATGAAAGGCAAAGCGAAGTGAGGGGGAAAAAATGACTTACGGAAGACAGGAAACGGTGAGGTGCCCTTCAGAGCGTGAAACTCCTGCTCCAGTCTCCTCCTGAAGTCGATCTGTTCCAGCAGAACCTTCTGAAGCTCCTCTGCAGGAGCAGGAAGGAGGAAGAGTGATGAAAAGAGGAGGGAAAGAAAGAGGAAATGGGACTGTCTGTTAGACATAAATGCAATGAAATATATCTCCCTGTGTGTGGTGTGTATGCTGTGATTCCTCTAGTCAAAAGAAATCTATAATTGAATTGGGCAAACAGATATTTACGATTAATAAAGATTATGGGAATGGGGACATTTACCTACAAATGAACTATTTACCTTTCTCCATGTTCTCCACGTCCTTCTTTAGCGGTACAGGAGAGGCAGCACCTTGGCTTTGATCACCTGAAAACACGGAGAGACTTGATTTCAGATTTTGGTCCCACATATGCCAGGCACAGTTACAGGATATCAGTAACATTTGGCGCAGAGAGGACAAACCAGACAGCGTACAGTATGTCATGTATCTGAATCGTAATCTGGTCATGGACTGATTTCCCATCAGTCTTGTCTGATTGTATCTTTATGTATCCTCTTTTTTACTGTTGCATTTACAGCGCAAACCATTCTCCATCACCTCATCCGCTCCCTAAGTGCCCGGTCAGTCTTTAGTGGAGCGGTGTAATTCACTCTTTGGCCTCCAGGTGTCAGTGTAAGTTTACGGTAACAATTGGACGGCACCGTTAGATGGAGACCTGTACTGAGTTTGCTTCCTGACATGATCAGTCTCTTCTCGCTGTCGTGTCATATCGCTTTGTATTAAGAAAACAAAATGTCACTACTTGTGTTCAGAATTGTGTAGCTCTTAAAACTCTGTGCTGAAAATGTAAAGTTTAAATTTATTCAGTCATTCCATCAATTTTGCTAAAAGAAAGAAAAAGGCAGTCTTGCAGGTTACAAGACAAGACAGGTTATAAATATCTATGATATATATTTTGTCTGTGTACTGAAGTCTTCGTTACTGCTGGAGACAAGCTACTTGTTGCTTTAAAACTTCACTAACTCCCATCTTCCCCTTTTCTATTTTTTTTTTAAACAAACATCTTCATCACATGCTGTTTTCAAATTTACCAGTTTGAAAAGTTTCTGTATTGTTCTGCGTGTATGAATGTGTTTGCGCTAACGTCTGAATTGTGACAATGAGGCATTGTGCGTCTTAAATGAAGCGATCCAGCAAACTCGATATGTATATTCTCCTCCAGTCATTTCATATCCTGGCTCCTTAAGCCTCCCCATGCTTCTCTCTCTCATTTAGAGCAGAGTGAGCTCTCCTCCCCTCCTCTCTCCTCTCTCTCCTTTCCTCTCCTCTCTCTGTCTCATTTGACAAGCAAATTTGCAGACAGTGCCCGAGGATAACAACCTCGTTTGACAGTCAATTAACCGTGAATAGTCAAAGCCAAGGCGGTTTGCATTACATAAATGGAAAATTAGATTATTTTTTCTCCCTAGAAACAGAGGGAGAGTTTAAAGACAGTGGAGGGGGGAGGAGGGGGGGATGTGGGACTCGGAGGAATCAGGCCTTCTAATCACGTAGAGCTTCCCACCGCCCAGGGAGACGTTTGGCAATCAGGGGAAAGGTGGTCTCATTTAATTTGTTTCGTGTAATTTTTCGCAATACATTATACATTATGCGCAGGGATCATTACGGTGTGTGTGTGTGTGTGTGTGTGTAGGGGTTGAGGGAGTGGGGGGTGGGGGGGAAGATATAAATGTTGGCACAGATGTCATAAAGCACTTTTAATGTCTTCCTGACAGATATAAAAAGGCAATAAGCTGTGATCTTTTTCAAACGGGAAAGGGCTTTTTTGCGCTGAGGAAGGAAAAAAAGGCAATTATGTCGGCGGGGAGATGGGTCTAGGATGGAGATTGCCAGCGCGGCTGCTTATCTCTGAGCTGATGTTTTCTTGTTGAACTATAACGGCCCCCCTAAGAGTAACAGGCCTGACGACAACGGCGCTAAAGAGAGCAGCCATGGCAGAGCAACGGCAGAAGCAGCTTTCCACTGCGGTTTCATCTCTCTGTGTATTTATATGAATCCCTTAACACAATGTTTGAGAGGAGGAAGAGGAGGAGGAGGAGGAGGAGGAGGAGGAGATTAACATGGATGAAGCTGAAGACTGAGGAGCTTTAAGTATTCTGAGTCTCATTTGTGTAATAAGAAGAAATGCAATTGTAACTTATGTATGTAAAGTGAGAGTTTATTTCATCAGCATTGTTTGTTTTATGTATGGAAACTTTTACACGGTGTGTATTCATCCACACTGTGTGTGCTGAATTACAGCAGGGAAGGCCAACTGTAGCTTTGGATGCCATCATACAATAAAGATTTTATAAAGAAATTCTTTCATGTTTCATTTACCTTCAAATATTGATCAGTATATTCAAGTATGCAAGTATTCTTTTTTTTTTTAAATTCTTGATGTAAATGTTTAATCATGATTCAATCTGAAGTTCATAGAGACCTCAGCAATGCTCTGCGACGTGAGCTTCAAATTACACAGGAGTAAAACCAAAGGCACAAATTAAATTAACCTTTCCATCCTAATAATTATGCCTTTGGGAGTACCTAACATGCCATTTTAAAATGTTCCTGTCTTATTTGCATTGATTGAGTTTACTGTCAGAGTATTGGTACCTGAGCTTTCCCTCCAGTAGTCGGGCGCTGACGTCTCACTCTCTGGTACAAAGAAACTGCTCTGCTCTTTGTTTTCGTCTGAGAGAAAATGAGACAGAGAGACAGACAGACAGAGTTTCAGTAAGGCCCATTGGTTTAGCTGGTTATCCGGACACATGGAGATAACTAAGTGTGTGCACGGTGTGTGTCCTCTGTGTGTATGTGAGCACACCGTCGCCAAAACACAACACAAGACATTTTGTTCAGCGAAAGGGTCAGAGTGGGAGATGAGAGGAGCAAATGAAACGTCACAGGAATATGAGCCTCGCAGGGACACAGATACACTATAAAACCACTCACTCAGACACTAAATGAAGTAAAGATGCTATAATACAACTGACTCAGACGTCTGATGAAACAGATAGCGTGTAACAGTTTGCTGAAATAGGTTGTGTAATGCTATTTGATGAAACCTGTTCAAACATTTGATGACACCAAGTAGTAAAACAACTGCAGGGTGAAAGATGTAGTGTCAAGCAAATTGATTTATGTAGATTATATATGTGAAAACAAACTGGATTTTGGTTCTGTAAATGTTTACTAGTGTATGTTGCATTTCATTATATGTTTGATGGGAGGACAGTATCATGTAAAACAATGTTTGTAAGAATTATTTGATCTTTTATGTAATGTGTAATCTACATAATCATATATTATTTTACCTGTGTATCAGAAAATATGAACATAAAAGGTTTAAAAATAAATGTCTGTGCTCACCAGAAATGCTGGAGTTGTCTTTGGTTGCATACGCAGGTAGTCCTTCATCTCTATTCTTGTGAACCTGGAAGCAACATACATACGTCTGTTAGAAAGTCATACCTGGTAAGGATCAGAACAGAGCAGAACATCAACCTTATCAAGCAGAATAATAACTGTGTAATTTGGTTATTTGACGTGATGGTTGTGTTTTATATCACATGGGTTTTCTTTTTGATTTTAAGCACCTGTTGTGTAAATTTTAACTTATTTAAACTCATTACTTGGCAAATGTAATTTTGAGTATATGGTTAAACCCCTTTTTTCTCTCCATATATGAAATCTGTGAGGTATTTGCAGTATGTTACTCAATGGAGCATTTAACTTGTTCTGGTTTAAAATGCTCCTCATAACTCTCGCTCCCTCCTCCTCTCTCTCTCTCTCTCTCTCTCTCTCTCTCTCTCTCTCTCTCTCTCTCTCGGAGGCCTGGTTAATGTGGGAGTCGACAGGTTAAAGATTAGAGTTGCCCTAACAGGCTGGGGTGACAGAGGGAGAACAAACACACCGTGGCCATTAAACAATCCACACCTGGGCCTATTAGCCAGGATCAGAGTGGGGTGACTGTTTTAATTCCTACAGGGAGAAACCAGCCTATCAATCTGCTTATGCAGATCACATCACCGCCTGACTGCAGCACCATTTAAATAATAATTAGCTAAAGTGGCCTGGGGGAGATATTTACGTTTTTGTAAGCTGGGTCCTCTCGGTGAGGCGTGGTGGAGATGGAGAGAGGCAGGCTGGCGGGAGGGGAGGCAGGCAGGCTCAGGGACTCCTGCTGGATGGGGTCCGAGGAGGAGGGGGAGGAGGTGCTGGGATATCCAGCGCCACTCCCTCTCTGCTTCCCCCTCTCCTCTCCAGGACTGTCGCTCAGCGCAGGGAGGTACAGGTTGGTTTGAGTCTGTGGCGGCCTGTTGGTGAATCTCCCCTCCTCCTCCTCATCCTCCTGCTTCGATGACTCCACGTCCACCTCCCCCTCCTCCTCGCTCTCCGCTCCCTCCGCCTCTCCGTCACCTCCACTTTCGCTTCCGTAACTACAGCTGCTGCTGGGCGACAGCCGCTGGTGCCGGTCCGACCCAGAGACCACGACCCCAAAGTCCTCGTCTGTTGCCCCGGTGACTCCTGCACCGCTGCCGTGGAGCTTGGCGATGCTCTCTGCATCCTTAATGACAGGGCGGAAGGCCGAGCCGTAGCTTGGCTTCCTGTTTTGGAGGGTTGAGGTGTCCAGGAGCTTGAGCCAGCCCTCCGACGTCACAGGACGAAGGTCAGGGGTTACTGTTGTGCACTCTGGGTCAAACAGCCCAGTTCTGGATGTGGTAGTCCCGCTGCCGGCGGCAATGGTTGCACTGACACTGTTTCCGTTGCCAGCTACAGCTCCAGGCTCACTGGGGTCTGAGAGATCCAAAAAGGCCTGCCTGAGAGAGGGGTTGTCTGCCAGGGAGGAGAGGGTGCTGGGCTGAGGCTGGAGGTAGGTGGGGACGGGGATTCCTCCTGCTGCTCTAGGTGGCCAAAACATGCAGAAAGGAGGATAAAAGGTGTCTTTGCGGCCAGGCCATAAAAGACCCGACAACCCTGCTCCTTTCTGCCCAACTGAAACATCACTGTCATCTTTTTTCTGCTGGCAGAGGCCGAATGCTGGGAAGGGGTAAGGCGAGGGGAAGAGCGACGTGGGAGGGAACTTCTGCAGCATGCCGAAGCCTTTGCTTGGGACAGGGATGACGGGGTAGCTACGCGATGTCTTACGGGGAGACAGGCCGCCTCCATCCAGATCATCCTCGTCCTCGTAGCGGGCTCTTTTCTGAGCACCCAGGTCAGGTCCCATCATGTGAGGCACCACCGAACCTGGGTGAGTTTTCATAGAACCCATGGAGGAACACTGGGCTGATGAGGGCAGCGCTCTCTTCCTGCTGCCTCCATTGAACATAGCTTTGACGTCTTCCCATGCGAAAATTAACTCATCGGGTGGGTGTTTGTCACTGAGTTTGAGGTGTCGTCGCCAGGAGTTAAAGTTGGCAGCGTCGGGCTGGGTGTACTTGGCTTCTGGTATGCGGTGGGAATGGAAAATGAACTTATTTGGAGAGAAGTACATGTTGCAGAAGGAGCACTTGATGCATTTGGCCCTGGAGCTGTTGTAGCGTGCCGGGATGAAGTTACCACGGCAACCCCAGGCGCACTCATGTGACACATCGAAGGCAAAGTTGTCGGGCAGTTTCGGCGGAGCGTTCTCTCCCAGGAAGGACTTGCAGAGGCGCTCGGCTTCACGCTTAGTGATCATGCCGCAGCGGCGTGATGAGATGGGCATGGCACCGGCCCGACGAAGGATCTCCAGCTGGACTGGAGTGCACTGGACGCAGGTTATGCCCAGTGCCACGCGACGATTATGGATCTCATTATAACTGTAGTTTTTGAGGAGTGTGTTGGAAATCTGCGCCAGGCAAAGTCTCTCATTGTTATCGATAACCAGCGATACGATGGGAACGCCGTACAGGATGACCTGGCCAACCTGGTTGGGCTTGAGAGGCGAGGAGGAAGAGGACGGAGAGGGGGAGGATAAGGAAGAGGATGAGGAGTGGAGATGGGGGGGTCTGGGTGGAGTCAGGGGTTCCTGCTGGTAGGCGCCTGTAGAGCTCGTCATTATGATGTCATTAGGGCTTGAAAGATGGGTCTTGTCCATACTTGGAGAAAAAATGTTTGTAGAACGACCTGCATGAACAGAAAGGAAGAAAGAAACATCCACACATGTTGATTTTTGTTTACCATAAAACATCCCTCTTGTTAAAACCCCTCATGCTTTTTTCCCCTGCACTACACATCACATGAAATAGCTGACTTATAATATGCACTAATTCCACCACATAAGTGTCCTCAGAAATACTTTGATAATGTGTGGAATTGTGAAAAAAACAAGAGCATATTGATATATATTATTAAATGCATTTAAATTAAATGCATCCTCACAATTTATAGACGAGCACCACATTTGGAAATAATTCAACACCACTACAACATTTTAAAATCTGCATCCGCCATCATTTAACTGCTGTCATCTGAACTCCTCTTCAGGTCACAGAAAAAATGCAAACCTAATTAAGATACTGAATTATCATTGCTCTGACTGAACTGTTGACAGCACATACAATTGCAATAGGTTTTGTTTTCATGTAGCCCCTCTGCATTTAAAAAAAAAAATCTGGAATTTCAAGTCAATTCATTTATTTACCCCCCAAAATATAGCTCCTGTTGCTTTTTATAGCTCTGCATTCAAAGCTCTAATGTAATGAGTGTGTGTGTCTGTGTTGGCCAATGAAGAAACTTCCAAAGAAAATAAGACGTTCTAAAACAATTTATAGATTTAGATTTACCTCTAAATATATATGCACAAATTAAAGTTTAAATTGTGTTTTGACATAAAAATACCATCCTATATTAAAATAACCTAAAAACACAGACACAATTTTATGGCAGTTTTGGTGGCAATTTTTTTGCAACATTTAGACTCCAGTTTTGTTAAACTATTCATTTTCCTAGAGTAAAACTTGGCTGTCTGCACACTGTCTAGTCTGAAAACTGTATTCCTTAATCTTTTAAAACAAAATCTATTTATTTAGATTTATTTTTAGAAGCATTACCATGAAAATGGCAGAAAATTCATTTTTAAGAGAAAGTATATTTAGCTAGAAAATGTAATGTGCTGGGTGACAGCAAAAATTATTTTGCTATTATTTCAACAAATTATAGTGTAACGTTTTGAATGTACAATACAAAGCACAATTTTGAACTTTACAGTATTAGTCTGCTTAGTATTGCACAAGTTATATTACTTGTAAATGGGTTTTAATATTTCATAAAGATGATTACTACTGAAATGTATAGTTTAGAAGTTTTCATTTTACATACAGCACACCAACTTTATTTTGTGCATCACATTTGTGTCAACGTCTGAAAAAAGAAAGAAATAATATGTTTGTTTTCTTTTTATAATTTCAGGAAATGTTTGCTTTAAGAAATAAATTCCTAATCATTTTATGGGCAATCATTTACACACAAAATGAAAGAAATCATTGATATAATAGCAAAATATAATACGGAGCTACAAGGTGTTTATATAAAACAAACAGGTGTCGTTTTACATCGGAACAATTTATTACAGCGCAATATGGACTCATGGTGGAACTGTGTGGGTTTATGAAGAGGAGCAGCAGTCACACGCAAGAGCCAATTAACCAATTAAACTAACACTGTGACTCAAGAGTTCAGAGTTTGGCTTCAAAATACACTTTACAGGAAACTATTTACATTTTTATAAATTCATTTCGGACCGAGTTTATTTCAAGGAAAGAAACAGTAGGCCTTTATTAAACCTGCACGCATGTCAGTTAGTCAGGCATCGTGTTCAACGTATTTATGAAACAATAAAAAGGTAGACGCTAAAGGTTCATTTATCGAGTAACACAAAAATGCGATGATAATAATACTACTACTACTAATAATAATAATAATAATAAGAGAATACCAACTAGCCTCAAGTATTTCCAAATGATGCTTAACGCAACGGAATGTGAGCAGTTCACATACATCTTCTCATTTCTAAATCATGTGTCAAGCCTGTTATCTGTCCATCACAGTTTTCGTTAAGTTGGTACATTTTTTATCAAACTTTGCAGCAGAAACTCTCGAGCAGTCCTTACCTCTGACACCAGTCAATAATCCCAAAACGACCACAGCGTCAAAAAAATGTCCCCGTCAAGAGAGAAATCGATTTATCCTACACAGCTCTGAGAAACTCATTTTTAATCACGTAAACTAACCGATTTCACGGAATTCTATCCGGGAAACACTTGGAATCGGTCCCGACTTGTGTCTCTAACTGTCGAGTGAGCTGCGCGTGAGATGTGAGTATACCGCGACGCTCGCGCCGGCTTTATTCGCTTCTCAGAGACACCACGCGCCGTCCTAATCCGTCTCTCTCTCTCTCTCTCTCGCTCTCTCTCTCTCTCTCGCTAGCTGTCTCTCGACCACGCACCTGCCTCGGGTTTGATTGGCGTGTAGCGCGAGCTCAGCCCACCACCCAGGACAAACACACACACACACACACACACACACACACACACACACACACAGACAAGGCTACACCACCACACACACACTTTATTTCTCCTCTCCTTCGCGCGCTGCGCTGTCCGGTCCAACTTAACAGACGAAATGAGTCTTTCTAGCTGTCACTCAAATTCTGCAAAAGTCAAACTAACAGCAAGGAGGGACGCACGAGCCTGGACTACGCTTACACATTTGCGCGTGCACGAAACTACCCCCCCCCCCGTGAAGTATCTCTGAAACATCCTACACTATAATGACAACACAGCTGACCCGGCCCAGAATATAACAGTAGCATGACTTTAGCTAATTTACTCACTATATTAGTGACTTAATGAATATTAATTTTAAATCAATTTGAAACTGCACACAGCTTCACAACCACTCTTAACTACAGTACAAGCTGTCGCCATCAGATGGGTGTCTGCTGGTCGACTGCACATGCTTGGGGGGGGGGGGTCTTTGACATTTAATAGTTTGGGAAACCCTGGAATAAACAAAGGAGTGTAGCTCTTGATACACAACCCCGCAGCTGCAAATTAATTACCAACAAACTGATGTTAGAAGCGACTGCTGGCTGTTAGCTTGGTATCGGAAATGTGGCTTTTAAACACAGACACAACGTGGAGTAAAACATTAGCCTGACCATAGGGGCCAAAGAAAGAAAGAGTAAAGGCTGAGACAGCAGACGGACATCAGGGGATCAGGATAATGTCTGTCAGTACAGCTGAGTCTCACATTCAGTGCTGAGAAGTCTTTTGGAAATATGACTCTCTATAGGCTGCATGTGCAGGTTGTTCCCAGGCAACACTGTAGTCTATATCCTCTGTTGGAACTGAGGGTCAGAGGAGCTCCCAGCTGGCACCCAGTGTTAGAAAAGGCAGTAACAAATCACACGAAGAGGTCCCCCGGAAGTATTTTAATTTAACAAAGTATGGGGGGATCCAGAACAGTATTCTCGCCGTGGGCCCAGGAATTCTTAGCTACACCCCTGCTCCAAGCTCTTAAACCAGACATGTTGCTCCTGCTGCTCGATTACTTCTTCCACTAAAAATATGCAGGCAAATTACAGATATGAAGGAGCAGACCTAAATATGAAGTCTATAACCCAGATATTAGCTGCCTCATATAGTCACCAGCAAATGTCTGAAGGATACAAGAAAGAATCTCATTTTACTCTGCATGGGGACGCAGTGAAGTGGTGTCCCAAATACTGATTGTCCTTGTTAATTAAAACAACTTAATAAAGTTGTTATCAGGACAAACTGTGCTTTGGCTCATGATTCATGTTTGGGATGTAGAAAACTATAAAACTTTACGACTGCAATGGCTGTTTAAATGGGATGCCAGTGTGAATGTGTGTGTAGGGAAAGTTTTTATTACTGATCTCTATATATTGTAGGGAGGGTTGTTGGTATCCAATACAAGAGAGTTTGTTTTTTAATGAGGCAGGAATGAAATGTTCTCTAAAGGGCTGAAGTTAGAATAACTTTGCATGATGCTGCTGTTAGTGATGCATGTGGGTCTGCATGCAGTCAGATTACAGGTTACATGAATAAATATGACCAAAACAAGAAGAAATGTGATGAAGCTGCTGGTACGGCTAATATAAGTTTATTTGTCTGTATGTCTGTAAGACATACATAAAAATGAAAGGATTTCCTCACAAAGCCGAGTTCTGTGTTGCTACCTTAATTTGCCAGATGTCTCTGTATTCCTTTGTAATACCACCACTACCAAAAAGTAATCTGGTTAAAAGGGCTGGTGGGTTATAGTGAGTTATATCAGCCATTCATGTAAAGATGTCAGAACTTCCTTTTCTACAAATTGTAGACCCTCACAGAGGAAAGTCATCATAGCTCGACTATGTATATAAACATTGAATGTTGAGGAAAAAAAAGATTTAATCCTTTTCATTCTAAACGTGGTACCTATCTGCCTAAGCAACGCTCAGTCTGGTTAAAAGGTTGTTGGATGTTGAGACAGGCTGTAATTCATTCCCGCCCAATCTTTTCTCAATAGCGTCTTGATAAACATGACAGGGTCACTTTTCGGCTCAGTCTTGAATCCATGCGTGTGTGCGTGCGTGCAGCCCGTGTGTGTGTGTGTGTGCGCGCACGCGCGGGGACACAGCAGAGAGCATGAGCCCCATCTGCTCCTTTTCAAACCAATTTAGGTTGTCACCGCGCGTGCTTTTGTCTCGCGGACGGACGCCACGGGAACACGAGCTGCTGATGGGACGAGACGGGGGCCACCAGCGGGCGCGAGCCATGCACGGGCCGCGGCTATTAACGGGTGACGTCACAATAGAGAGACGAGTGGAAGTAATAAAAAAAAAAACAGTAAGTGTCGCTTTCAAAGATAATAAACTATCATTTCCGTCCAAAAAACCAATGTCTGCAAATATAATATCTAATAATAAAGACTTCAGTGTTGAGTTTATAGCCTGACTTTTATGATATTTGTATGTCCGATGTTATCAGTAAAGGATAGTAACTTAAAGGTTAGGGTGGTTCAACATTTAGTCGCAGGACCGATTTAAAAAAAAATCCATATTTGGAAATGTTCTGCAGAGTTATGGTATATATATGTATATATATATATATATATATATATATATATATATATATATATATATGTAAACATACATTTTATGTATATATAT
>JAVQJL010078654.1:0-30196 GCA_036024295.1 Nannoperca obscura
GAAGTGCGCATTTGAAGACCGATTACGTCACAGCGTCGCGACAAGGCTGTCCCAATTCAAAGGTAGTTCGAAGGGTACTTCGAATGCGGTCTACAAATGTGTCGCTCTTTTCCCATCAAATGAACAACGCATCAGACAAATTACTTTTTTTGGAAGAAATGTCGGACTCAGCGACCGAAGAGTACACTTTTATTTATACGTTTTATATTTTTTATATATATATATATATATAATCTTTTTTTTTTGTTGTTGTTTTTTGTTTTGTTTTTTGTTGTTTTTTGTTTTTTTGCTCTTTTTTTTTAGAATCAGTGAAGTGAAGTTACATTAGCCAAACGGCAAACGATTTTAACTAGCTAATGTGAACATTATTGTTAAGTGAAAGCACACAGCTTAATTCAGCTTAATCCATTAATTTTGCCCGGCCATGGTCCCTCAGCTTGAGATACATCACACGCCGGCGCCTGCGGTGACATATCTCCATCTCCTCCAGTAAAGTATGAAACCAAAAAAACACAAAAACGACTTCTGGCTCCATTTGGTCCTGTTTGTTAACAGCGGGAGAAAGGAACAGCAGTTGGTGACGCAACGGTAAGGGCGGGAACGGTTGGTGACGTGAATCTTCTATACACCAGACCGTCCCATTTCAGTCCAACTTTTCGCGGCCTACGAACAACGCGGCCTTCGTAGACCAGGTAGACCGCGTACTTCGAACGCTGCAGCCCCTGAATTGGGACACAGCTATACCCTCGAGTTCATTGTGAAAACTGACAATGAATATTGTTGAAATATTATTGAATTGTACTTTCTTCATTTGATGACACAGAAGACCTCAAATCATTGATGACTGTGCATGTTGTGATGTCATTTGTCCACGTTAATCGTCTTTCTCTGTTCTGTGCGGTTGCCTGTATTAAGATTCTTGAGTAACTTATTTCCTCTTTCTCTCTGTTTCACTCTCATCACGTCCAGGGGCTTCTTCCCAGTTGTAGTAGGCTTCATCAGAAGAATACCTGTCCTCGGCTCCATCTTAAACCTGCCCTTCATCAGTGCGGTGAGTATTACCCAGTGCAGCAACCCTGCAGCTCTGCCTTGTTTACACACAGCATGGCTCTTCTTCATGTTTATTAATCACCCTGTTGAAACACCACAACCACAGCAGATTAACATGCTGCCTGTTAACATGGTTACAGAAGAGTTCAGAGGACAACAATGTTATGGAGTTCAACAACAAAACGGCAGTTTCAGAAATAAAATGATGTCATGGTCACATGGGCTTTAACTCCAGTCTTCAAGACGTATGTTAAATCTACAACTCCAAGTTAGCAAACTCCTAGCTAGCTTTGTAGGCTAATGGCCATTCTGTTTTGTGGGAAGCTTTGTTTTGAGGTGAATGTCTGTCTGTCTTTGTTTTTTATTAAAGCCTTCGTAAGGCTCTGAGGACAATCAGCAGTCGTGGTCAGTCACTGCCGATTTTCCCATGCATGCTTACATATTTAACACGCTTTACACTATTCAGGAACCAAGTGTCTCATGATCGAAGGGAGCTGCTAATCTTAAAAAAAAATCTTTTTTTTAACCTTTTATTTATTTGACTTTAAAGGCACGCACTACAGGTAAATATTGGGATTTGTGAATTGGTCATAATATTTTTCTACTGTCATATAGAAGACTGGACGTTGCAGGTCAGGTCTCCCTCTCAAAGACGGGATTGACTTCAGTTTGACTTGCCTGGTTAAATAAAACAATATGACAGCATCCATCTATTTTGGACTATAGAGTGTATATAAAGATGGACGACATGACAGCTCCCCAAAAGTGAAGCCAGAACTTCTCAAGCGCAGACTCTGGCTCCAAATTACATCACCAGCACAAGATGGCAGCCCCTGTATCCAGGATATGTGGGCTTCATTTTTGTACAGTAGAAGCAAATGAAGACGTGTCGTCCATCTTTATATGCAGCCTATGTTTTGGACAGGGAAGCTCCTAAACCACATATGTGGGTCTGTCACCCATAAGACTCATTTCCACCAACGCTGAAAAAAATCAAAAAATCAAACAAATGTCATCATCAATAATCAATTCCTATAAAAACCCATGAAACATCATCAAACTGGCAGCCAGTGTTTTTAATGAGATAACATTGTAATAACAGCGCAAACAGTCAATTATGAGCAGCAGGCAGTAAACTAGTACTAGTTCGGTCATTCCCATGACCTTGCCTTGTAGGTAATCTCCCTCAATCTCCCATTTTTAACTCTCTGGGAACCTCATTGCTCAAAGCTCAGAACTCTGTGGGAAAAGCTCTGTCCGTCTTTACTTTGCTTCTGTCAGATATTAAAATCCCTGTCAGAATGGAAACGTTTCATGACTTCATGGTTTCAAAAACTTCTTTGACAAATTCTTCTCTTCCTTAAATTATGAACTGTTATTCTTCAGAATTAAAACATTTAAAATACTGTCTGAATAACTTCCAAACTATAATAACAAAATCAACTGGGAGTACGTCTGTCCTGTTCACCTGTGGTGTGTCCCCTTAAGTCATGCATGTTTCCCATTTTAGAAGGGTAGTGTGCAAAGCGTGCAGTCCAGGCATCGATTTAATTCATTATTGTTAATTAACACTTTGCATCTCATTGAAAGCTTGCAGGTCTTTGTGTCTGATGAAGCATTATACACGAGAGAAGCTGAAAGACAACCAGATGACACTTAATATGGTTTCTTTTTTCTCTTTCAGTATGTGGACAAAGTGGGCGAGAGCAACACCATGGTATAACAGTGACTTTTTGTACCCAGAGAAGGCTGTTTGAGGACAGCAGGTTTTGTAAAGCAACACAATGTCCCATTGGGCTGATTTAAAGTGGCTAAGGTTATACGTTCATATTCCTCCCCCCTCCAGCAGGCAAAGACTACTTTCTGTCTGTCTGTAATTTCACTGGTCAGCGCTACCAATCAAAGGTTCATCAGAGCGTCGCACCACCAGTCTGTTACTAAAGGGTGGAGTTACTAAGGTACAATAAATATTTCAAATGCTATTGATCCCTTCACCATTGAGTGCATCTGGCATGAAAATGGAGGATGGAAGACTCCGTCAAAGCACCATCGACTCTGTCTACATGACTTTCTTACTCTGTGGAACAAACAGACAAAACTACGACCCTCCACGAAGAAGAGAAGTGGACCGACAGCTTTCCATGTTGTCACATTTCTGTGCCTGAGCTTTAACTTTATCTGGGCAAAAGCTTTTGAGTCCCGCATTTTGCCTCTTTGCAGTTACTCTGTGACACTTTGTTTCTTTTTGTCTTGCAGCTATTTGAATACCATGTGTGGCTATTGTAATATGTTCCCTTTGTTACATGTTATTTCTGTATATTGTTGGCAAATGAGAACTTAAGTATACATTTTTTTTAAATGATCAGTGCTTCACTTCATGTACAGGGAGATTCTATGGGATCGTACTCGTGTTTGAAAGTATTATTATTACTATTACAATTAAAGTCTGGTCACACCAGAAAGTGGCAACAACTAATTGACAATGACACATGACATGGATGGTGTGGTTCCAGAAGCTTGGTAATGTACTTTTGAAGTTGCTTGGGGTTATGTGGAATGATTGTAGCTCAACTCATTTGAAAAAAAGAAATTGGAAAAAAACATGTTACGCTTACTTAAAAGTAATAGATAAACAGCTACAATAGTTAGCTTAAAGTTACAGATAAATCATGAAATGGCTCAAAGTAATGGAAGTTGTTACAGTTGGCTATAAATATATTAAAGTTGGCTTAAAGTAATGGACTGGTTGAAATAAATGGTGGTATCCAGAAGGGGCACATGAGCCACTGATGTAGGGACTACTCACAAGGTTAGACTGCAAACTATTGTAGCTGGTGAGCTAACAGCTAACATGCCAGCCAGCAAGGAACATACTGGTGCTAGTCTGTCAATAAAGCTCTGCAAGCTTGCTTGTCTGCTGACTGTCAGTAACAAGCTAGGTAGCTCATTTCAAAATACTGTGGGTTCACACAGTTGGTTCAAGAAACATATTTGTCTCCTGACTTGAAACTGTCAACATACCATGCCTCTTTTTGTAGAGCAGTTGACAATGGAAATTGGTCACGGATATCACAGATGAAGTGATATTTCAAGATATATCCAAATGGGTTTCATTAAAGCCAAAACTAATCAAAATAATTTGTAATAAGTGTATCCTATAATAGACCTAAACATGTAAAACACTTGTATGGTCCCTCAAAGATAAAAAATCTCACTCGAATTCCCATTTCAGTGATTTAGAGCATGCAATCACTCTACCATGTAACACTATTAAACTGTAAAATGTGAAGCAGCTGCAGCTTCACATATTTGTGGACCTACAGACCTTTTCTATGTAAATGAACATTAGTTTAGCAGATTGTACTAGCTAGAGAATCTTCTCATACATTTGTTCATGCAGTGTCCTTAAACTATTGAGCTTTAAATGTTCAGTTTCTCCTGTTGTATTTTATTTTATTTTATTTATTTTTTTAGAGAGAAAATTCCTCATCGCAGACATCAGCCAACACAACCCAGGAACTGAATAAATGAATTAAACTGTGGGTCTTTCTGGTCAGAGCATCTGAAAAACTGAAGTTACCTGTGAAATGACAATGTTTTGTTGTATGGCACTTTTCTTTAAAAAAAAAAAAGAAATGATATGAACATTAGCTTTGTATCTGCCATCCATTTTCTTTCTGGTCATTATTCCTGTCTCATTATTGATTCTTTACATACACTAAATCAGCATCCATCTTTCGAGCATATAGAATAGGTGATATGAGCCTATGGATGGCATGTCCATCAGTCAGACAGCCCATCCATCACTTTGGTGCAAGATATCGAGGATAATGACAGGATAAAACATCAATACGTAAGTGTAGAAACATGAATACAAAGCAATTGGAGAGTATGAAAATGGTGCAAATCATCAACACCATCATTGAAACAAAATGACAGAATACCGTCCATTCCTCCAGTAGAGTTCCACTACCTTGTTCTGGAGGGTAGTGGTGGAACAACACATTACACACTAACTGTATCACAAAACGACCAGCCAGTTGCTATTTGGTATTCATATTTAGGTACTCCACAGGACACATTCTAATGTCTACATTTTCTATAGCACCACTATGAGCTCTAACTTTCTAGTTGAAAACAAGAAATCTCAAAAATCTAATGTTCAAAATGGCATTATAATTTACTGGACATATTCTTC
Source organism: Nannoperca obscura (assembly GCA_036024295.1). NCBI lineage: Eukaryota > Metazoa > Chordata > Actinopteri > Centrarchiformes > Percichthyidae > Nannoperca > Nannoperca obscura. The sequence goes on from JAVQJL010078654.1 coordinate 5,249, forward strand.
TAAACTAAATGTAAACTTTGCGTTTTCCTGTGAATGTCCATAGACCCCAGAGGATCTAAATTGTTGATTTTGGTCTTGTTTCCTTTTTTCCCCTAGTGCCAGTCTTCTGCTGCATTCACCTCATATGGGATGGATGGTAGAGATATTAAGGACAGATATTGAGGTGGAGACCTCATTTACACCAAGAAACACAAAAAAGAAACTTAGATATAGTAATTTAAAGTTAAAATAATAAATAAATAATACATTAAAACTAAAAGCAAAAAAATCAACTAAAAGAAGAACATCTGGAAATGAAATAGGATGAAACTGAACATTTAAATAGTCCTTAAGGATAAAAATGAGGTAAGCTTTAGATTGTTCTGCATGTTTTTCCAGGTTGCAGGCGCACAATGTGAAAAATTGAATTTTACACGCTCAGTACTTCACTGTAAGTAACATAGTGCAGTCATTTGTCCAATAAGGGTCCACATTAAGCAACGGTGTAATGTAAGGGGTAGGGGATGAGTAAGGGCCTTATAAATAACTTAAACCCAGTATCTGTCCTGCTTTACAGAGAGAGAAGGCCACCCAACCTTAGCATGCAGCTCACAATGATGAGTAGTATTATGTGCATGTGTCCCCCAATATCTTACACCACCTCAAAGATAATAATCCTGACCAATATCCATACTGGAGATACTTAATGCATTGCTTGGAAAGTAAGTTAGCCAACCACTTATGTGACAGTAATATGAACTAATAAACTACATGTTGAGCATGGAGGTTCATTTTTGACTTGGAAACAATAGTCAAACAAAAAAATGTCCACTTTTTAGATTTTTCTTGAGCTTTAAACCACAATTTAGGTTTTCCTCAGAAGTTGTCACCATTAATAGAATGAGGTGGGGGAAAGCATTGGTGTGTGGTGGAGGGGGCTTTGAACCCAGTATTTCAAAAGATCCTGGCTACCTTTGCTTTGCTGTCTGCCCCGGCTTAATGATATTACTGTAGTTCCATTCATTATTGGAAGTGTGGCCTTTTCATTCATAAAATCCAGCTCGTGTTCTGCTCCAATGAGCAAGCTGCAAACCTATCAATATCCCCACAGAGGAAATATGCTTCTATTGACAGCGGCCACATCACCGAGAGCCGATCCACATTTCACAATAACGGCCTGCAGCTCCAATATCAGTAATTTTGAAAAACTAAACCGCTTTATGGCAGCTGTTTAAATTCAGAAGTATTTACAGTATACTACAGCTCTCAATGAAAGGAGCAGAATTGATCAATGGCTCCGCTCCGCTCATTCACTCTCCTAAACGTCCCTGTTTCATCAAATTGGCTTGACCTATCGCTGCTGGCGTCATGGAGGAGCGCGAAGCACAGAGGGTTCCCCGCCCCAGAGGATATAAATGCGGGTAGAGTGAGCCAATACCTTCAAGCTTTTACTCTTTCATCCTCACTGCTGGACACCAGGCTCACAAGATCTCTGACACCATGAAAGTAAGTACAATGAACTCAAACTTTTGGTTTAATTCAGTGGATACATATGCGTATGGAGCGTTTATTTCCTTTTTCCAGCTTAGTTTCACTTTTTTCTAGAGGTAGTATTCAGACAATTTGGCTACATATAACAGTGAAATACATTTTTCTCCAGGGCTGCAAAGAAAATAAGATTTTGATTTTAAAAAAACATTACTTTCTCAAATTTTGCAATTCTTAAGTGTAGCCAAATATTTTCTGGCATTTTTCGCATCATCTAACTGTTGATGATTTTTACATACATGTTTTTATCTACAAATACATCCATAATATACTGTTCTGCACTTATGTTTAAAGTTGTTAATGGATTTAAGGTTTGGTGAAAATAGTCCTAATGCGCGTAACCTGCGCGTAATGCGTAAATAACGCAAGAACCCCGCATGTCAGATAAGTCTGTATGAGAAAGAATTGTGTTAGAAAATGGGAATTTAAAACTATGTTTCTGTTTACTTCCATCTACTGCAGGGTTTGAGGACCATCACATTAACTTATGTACTCACCCTTTTACTACTGGCGTCGTTCATCTCACAGTCCTGGAGTGCACCGAAGGTAAAGCTGCTTTATTTATTAAATTACTGACAGTGAGGTTTTCACTTAGTAACTGAAGAAACAGAGCTGAAAAAAAATATTTGTCTTTGTTTCTTCATTAAAGGGCTCTTTCCAACGGAGAAACTGGACGCCGCAGGCAATGCTGTATCTCAAGGGCACTCGTATGTATTTGCCTATTGATCTCATGCCGGTATGGAGACCCAAAGTATTCCGTGCAGACACAATATGTAATATAATCACGACATTTTAATTTAAAATTAAACATTTTCAGAGTTTGCTATATTTCACAATAATGGTGTCAAGTCTTTGCTGTAAATCAAGACAAACGAGACAGAGTGTATGTTTTTATGACTTTGTGATGGAAAGTGGCAGTATGAAAAAAAGGTCATTGTGAAACAAGAACTGCTCTAAATGAATAAAAACAGCTCTTTTATTGTGAACAGATTTAACTGACATATTGGCTTATTTCACAGTATCATGGGTATATTACATTTATTTATTCATATTATGATTTGCTTCATAATGTCATATCTTTTAATTTAAGAATTGAAAACTTTGGGTCTCCATAATGCTCTTACTATAAGCGGAAAAGTCCATATTGTCTTTTCTTATCTGTTTCTTTCTGGGGGGTGGTTTCCAGAGGGACGCAGGTTCATCTCAGAGGACCGAAAAGAAGGAGATGTCTATGACACATTACACTTAGGTACAACGAACATTACTAAATAAAATTGTAAAACACACGTTGAAACACACCTTTAAGTGGAAATATGAACATTGTTATTACCCAAAAGTTTCCCAAAACAGTCTTGGAGCTGGAATCACATTTTGCTTATGAAGTGATCAGAAATCTGTGTTTTGGTGTTTGTTCCCTGTCAGAGACCCGCAGTCAGAACACAGAGAAGCTGAGCGTGGACCAGGCTGCCACCGTCCTGCTCAACTTCCTGCAGCAGGCCAAAGAGGGAGGTGAGAGCAACATCTGACACACAGCTGCTGGATATGCAGATCATACTTAAGGGATAAGGTTTGGCGTCAGAAGCAGGGGGAAGACAATATATAGCACATTATGATCAATATGGTAACTGTACTTTACATATATACATAGAAATTCATGGTGCATTGCTGTATTATACCCTTTCTGATATCCACAAAGCGTATTGCTGTAAGCGCACAGTAAAAATTGAGGGTGACCCAGATGAGCATTTCAAAATGTTATCAACTGGATTTTGACAGACAGAGGGCACCGTTTGCAGATATTTTACTTGCATGTTCATGTCTGCAGTACATTTTTGTGGAGTTGTATTGTGTTTAAAACCACAAAAACCTTTTACCATCCTCTCTCTATACAGTTGCTTCAGAAAGCTTTTAGACATACTTTTAACAGGTGGAAGTACTAATACAGGATTCCCACACTCGCTTAGACATCAAATGTAATGATCTTTAATACTTTCAAGGGAACTTGCATAGCCAACATGTGCTGCAGAATTTGAGCACAAATTCCTATACTATGGGAGTTTTCCATTGAATTTGAAGTGTTTATTTCTACAGGACAAAGAGCTCCAGAGAGAGATCAAGGTCCTCCAAAGTCATCTATGAATTTCACTTTTCAGGCAAAACATTTTCCTTTTAATCGACAAACGTTAAAGGACTTTCAAGGAATGCAAATGAAATATTATGTGTCCTTTGTTCTGTCTTTGACTCAAGACTTATATTGTATGTCCATCATTTAATGTTAATTTTCTCTTTCTCTCATCTAGCCGATGAAAACCCAGATGACGTGTATTTCCAGGAGCTGCCAGTGTGGAAGAGAGAATATTTCTGATAGACTTTCATACATTTGTATACTGCCAGACAACATCATCTTTGTTTTTGAATGCAAGGTGTTCGGTTCTATGTGAGGGAGAAGAACAGCTGTTTTGTAAATATGAATTCTCTGACTATGTTTGAAATGTTCAAGTTTTAATAAAAAGAGTTTGAATTCATAGCACTATTGGTCTGGGATTGTCTGAGTTTTTAAACTTCCTTGACAAAATGTTGAGGGTATTTACTGTTATAATCAGAAAGTGTCAGATAAACAGGCATGATGGCATAATGATGGCATCATGCCATCATACAGCACTTTGAATTGCTTTTCTCTGTACAGCACTTTGAATTGCATCCGTGTATGAAAGGTGCTATATAAATAAACTTGCCTTGCCTTGCCTTGCCTAGTATGGCAAGTATACAAATAAATCAGGTTTCAGGATATGATAATGTAAATAAAGGATATAACCAATGAAATACTTTCTGAAGTTTGGTCTTTCTGCATTAAAAAATTATATCTAAGATAGATTGTTTGGTTATAACAGGGGTAGAATAACAGGATAGAATGTAAAGGAAAAACATATATAAATACATATAGATAAACAATGTAGCAAAAAGCATCTGTCCACCTGCGGTAGACCTTACCACCCAACATCATTGTTGGACCTCACTAATGGTCTTGCGTTGATGAGTTATCAACAATGTTGGAAAATAATATACATAATTACTCCAAAATAACTTTTGACATATATTTGACAGAAACCAAGAGATAACAGAAGGTTCACAGGATTAGAACTTGTTAAACATATTTATTTCTTATTCATTAAGGCAGACAAGAAGATTACTTTGGCTGCTAGAATTACTGGATTGCATTATAATAATATAACTGTGTGTCATCTGAATAGCAATTTAAAACAATATTTCTTGTTCTGCATAACCTGACTAAGAGGAAGCATATATTGAAAACAACAGTGGGCCAAGAATGAAGCCTAGAGGAACACCACAATTAAATTGAGCTTCAGAACAGTAGTCAGGTTTTTTGTGATGGGCCTGGATCAGAGCTAGTATATTTCAAACCAGCACTAGTAAGACAAGGACCATTTGGTCGTGTCTTAAATGCACAAACTTTCAAGAGATCCTGGTGACTAGTGTATTTCTGGTCATCAGATGGGGATTATTCTGTACACACCCAGCATATGCATTGGGTGACTGGATAAACCTGTGTACAATCTGCACATACTCTTGGTAAGTGTCAGTTTCCTGACTCTCCTGGTTGCTTCTTTTTGCCCTCCGGCATGGTGTCCAGCACGAAAGGAGCCTTGATGTTCATCCGGTCCCTCTCAGCCTCCTCGTCTTCATCATAGGGCTCATCATCATCATCCTCCACATCACTGTGGTGGGGGGTGGAGTGGAGGGAGGCAGAGGGAGAGGGGGGCACCGAGTAGGGCCGGGGGTAATGGAAACCCTCTGTCTATTGAAACAAAGGAGGCCCAGTTATTGAAAAGTATGCTGCAAGCATACCACAATTGTCTGCCTTCAAAGCAGTTTTAAGTTCATTTCTATAAAAAAACATCTGACAGGGACGTCAAACTTGCTACAAAAAGATTATCTATCACAATCACTTGTTTAATGGATCATATTGAAATCTTCATGTGCTGCTAAGAAGCTACAACATCAGAGATCTCAGACTTGCCCTCCCGTCCCGACCTTATTTCTTTTCTTTTATTCTCATTTCCCCATTTTTGTTTCCTTTTCTCTTTCATTCAGCCATTCCTTCTCCTCTTTCTTCCCTTCTTCCCATCATTTTTCTAGCCTCTTATGTTTTCTTTTCCTGCATTTCTTGCATCTCTTTCTTTTTCCTTTCCTCAGTTTCTGACTTCTTTCTCCTTTATTTTCCCCTTTCTTTCACACCCCCTCCCCTTTGTTTCTTCCTGCCTTCCTTTTGCCCCTTTCTGCTCCTTCTTCCTTCTATTTATCCTTTTTTTCCTTCCTCCCTTCCTTTCTTAGCCCTCTTTCTTACATCCATTAATTTTTCTTCCTTCGTTCCCCCTTTCTTTCCAACTGGATAATTAGAATTCATATTCATATTAACATATTTTAATAATAAACTAAAGTGAAATCTAATTGTGACTAAAATTCAAATCTGTATCAAACCTGAACACCGTGTATCAGATATAGTATCAGTCGTAGTTCTTGAATCAAAGAAGGGGAGTCTTATTTTATGTCAAAATTGGCATCAGCCCACTCCACAATGATGCCTTTTCATTCATCCAAATGTTAGGCTGTCAATTAAAGACAGAAACCACTGTGTGTGTCAGTCAGTACATGAGAGGGATTCTCGAGAACATGCATGTGCAGTTAGAGGAAGGTTCTTAGAGAGCATTTAGCCACCAACAGATGATTTTCAGTTTGTAGCACTAGTGAGATATTATTGAACACAAAGGTGTGTACAGTGAAAACTCTTTGCTACAAAAAATGGATCTACCTGACAGGCATTATAGCACTATAAGGGGTGGATTTAGAAACTTTTGAATGGAAGGGGGCAGACTAGGGCACAGACAGAAATATTCTGCCTTGGTTCTTGGTAATAAGAAACTGTACATCATTAATGTAATTTTAATATAAAATGCCTCTTCTCTGGCCCACCCTGTGAGCACTCTTAAAGTGGCAATAGACAAGCTTTTTGCTTTAACTTATCATTTGAAGTAATTGCTGATTGCTCAAGATTGCTAGAATGACACCAACGGCATTTAGACTGGTTCCATAAAAGCTTCACTTTCACTGTGCAATTCTGTCTGTCTCCTGGGAAAATGGAAACTTGTTTCTTGCTTTGGACAGTAGCCAAGCTGCCAGCAGTGCAGTGTGTCGGTAAAAAGAAAAAGGGAGAAAAGTTGTCTTTGCGACAGTGGCACCAACAATACCACTTGAAAACATTAAGGGGAAAAGTTGTCTATTGCCACTTTAAGCAGCTACAAGGACTGCAGTAAAGGGGAACTAGGCCTTGGGAGGGAATAGGGACAAGCCCCGACATTCAAGAATTATTAAAATAACTTAACATAGGTATGGTATTTCCAATTTTTTTTCATTAAGTACAACGCATAAAGCAATCTTATTCAATCAAAATGTTTTTTTGCAGATACAGATGAAAAATGTCAAAATCATGTCCAATGTTAAAATCACAAATTTTGTTGACTCTGGATTCTTGGCGGTGGTATTCATTCTCTAGTTCAATCATTCATTCACAAACTCTCTCATTTTTGTGTACAACATTCCTCACCTGCAGAGGGTCCATCTTGAACTTGTCTGGAAAAGCTCTGCTAAGTGCAAGATGGCGGGCATGTATGTAGAACTGCAAATCACAAGTCAGCAGAGATGTACATCAACAAGTGAACAACATTTAACTTGCTACGTTTTTTAAATTAGAGACACTGTGGTTTCTCTTGAACTTGAGTGAGTTGTCTTGAGTAGAGCTCAGTTTTCAACCTAAAGTGCATCTCAGTTATGCTTTTAAATGAACTGTATTCATGCATGCACACAGTTGTATTGATTATTATTATGATTCCTATCATGTGAATTGGGTGTGCAGACATGAATACTGTACTCATGCTGTATTCTCTCTCCTATCAAACAGTTATCTGGTGCTGGTGCAGCAGAAACAGACCCGTCCCAGGTATCTCCAGTCCAGCAGCTCGGACAGCCTCTCAGTTCTGTTCCGCTGGATGATGCGCTGGCGCCGAGACTGCTGGCAGAAACTGAACATGAACTGGGTCAGCTGGTTGCAGGACTCCTCAGCCGAACGGAACCGCCGGTCCATGATGTAAATACCTGATAGAGACAGTAAGAGGGGATCAATGTGGGCAGTCATGTAATTCAGACAAAAGACAAGATGTCTTTAACACAGAGAGAGAGAGAGAGAGAGAGAGAGAGAGAGAGAGAGAGAGAGAGAGAGTGTGTGTGTGTGTGTGTGTCCACACCATAGGCAGCAGGGTCTGAGACATGCTCCTCCATGAAGCAGCCAAAACCTGACAGGTTGGTGGTCACACTGGGAATGCCCATTACAGTACATTCACCTGGGGAAGAAAAGGTACAGTATGTTTGTTGTCATGTGTACTGGTATCAGGTGACAATATACTGTGTATACCATCTAGCAGCCATCTTAAAGGCCCTCAGCTCTTTGGGCCACTAATGGCTGATAGAAGCTGATTGCATTTTTACATATGTGATTTGACCATCTAATTACATCAAACTATGTGCTGATTTTTGCAGCTAAATTGTTAAACATAAGATGATTTGAGCTACCTTATTGCAGAGAGTGTATTGGTTATACAAAATGTTGAGGGCTATGTCAGTTTACATAGACCACCTTATAGATTCTTTATATGCTTTGGATATAAAGAATAATAAAGTCTAGGGAAGTTAACATAGATTACTGCAAAGACTTATTGCAAAGAGTGCTTTGGTTATACAAAATGTTGAAGTCTATTTTGGCTCACATAGGCTGCCTTTGAGTTTATATTTTGTGTCATTAAGTGTGTGCAAGCATTAATAATGCAGCACAACTTGCATTGCAAGCCTGAACTGGCTTGCAGGCTTCGTATGCTCACATAGGTTGCCTGTTTGTAAAGTGTACATTGGGTACACAGAATGTTGAAGTTTACATAGGCTGCTATGTTGCAATGGGTGCAAGGGATATACAGAATATATAAGCATGTGGCAGCTTGCATAGGATGCCTAATTTCATATATATACAGAAGACCAGAATGTTGAAGAACTAATCAATCATTGTCTCATGTGGAGTTTTGTGTAACTGCAGTGCATTTGTATTCCAGGGACATGAGGCATTGTGTGTGTAGATGTGTGTGTGCTTGCATATTATAATGTTATGGTAAAAGGTTACCAGGTGTGTATCCCCATGGTTCATAGTAGGAGGGGAACACTCCAAGGTTGCAGCCACGAACAAAGTCCTCATAGTCCATCGGCAGCAGAGGACTGGTGGAGGACAGGAACTCAGGGTGGAAGATAATCTGAAAGGAGGAAGATGGACAGGCAGACATTTTCAGACATTTTCTTCTGAAGGTTTCAGAAGTAAAAATAAACATATTATTATAAACGTTTTATTTATTATTATTATTATTATTATTATTATTATTAACATTGGTTGCAGTGTGTGAAACAATAAATATTTTATGACCTAAAATTTCTGTATCGAGTCAGGGTTCCCTGAGGAAGAATCTTAATATTTTCGTGACCCTTTAGTGTGCTATTGATATGCCCCCTGACTCTTGTGCTTCTTGTACACATTAAATAACAAATAATAAAATTAGGCTTATTGCCCTGAAATTTACTAAGCACACCAGTGCTCCTGTCATGCTGTGGTGGCCACACCGGCGATCACCCACCCAGGTCAATTAAAACTTTACTTTGTAGCATCATAGTATTCTGCTGTTTACAGAGCAACTGTGAAGATGGAAGACTGATTAGCAGCATAATAAGCTTTCCAGGGCTGTACAACCCAAAGCCATGAGGGAGTACAAAGACGTTCTTTACTGTGCAGTTGCTTGACACTGTATCGCTCTTCAAGTTGGGTAGTGGTAGTGACACTCCCACAGTAATTCAGCCGTAGCCTTGTTTAATTCTTTCTAAAAGTTCTCTTCATTTGTTCACATGAAGTCCCTCTAGTTCTGATCAAAATATTGTCAAATATTGTGCTTCCTCATCACCAGGCCACTTATGACGAAGAAATGCCTCTAACTGACTCCAGAAGATGACACAATGAGGACTTACATAAAGGAAGCATACAGGATAAGTTGTCTACCTTGACGCGGTCGTTCCTGGAGTTGAAGAGGCCGATGCGTCTGACGTTGGACAGGATGGGGTCTGTTGAGTCGTCCAGCATGTTGTGAGTGGTCACTGGAGGGAGGCTGTGTCTCTGCATATCATTTTTGTTTGAAAGAGGAGACAGGTCAGTTTGGTTTCTGTTTTTTGTGTAAGTGTGATGGAATTTTCAATCACCACATATCCAAACCTGCCTACCAAGCAGATTACTGACAAGATAAATGATCAGATTTCATCATAATGTCTGTTTAAAGAGGATTTTTAAGATATCAGATACCATTTACGTGTGTCTCTATAGAGCGTCAACTGAATTCCCATAAATGTAATAGCTGCATTCACATATTACATGTCACACACATGCCTAATGCAGCGGAGAAAGGAGAAGTTACACAATGGGTGTTTGATTCAGTGGTCCGCGGCTGGTAACCTTTCAGAGTGTGATTCTGAGTATTGACCCGTGCAGACATTATCCAAACCTTGGGTTAATGATATCTGATTACTGTCTCACACACTGCAACACAAAAAAAACACTAAGCCTTCATGTTACCAGTCCCATAGTTTCTTGTCTTTTTCATGTAAGGAATTATAAATTCAAAAGAAGGTTCCTTTGAGTGACTTAACTTGAGAAGTACTAATAATATGAAAAACATTAACAGCTTTCAAATTGGTCCACTTCTAATGAACTGCTATCATTTCCCAGTGAGCCTTTTGGTCAATGCACAACACTGAACTTCCAAAAATGTGAAATTTGTATACAGGCAGTATAAAATTCAACATGCAGAGAGTTAAAGAGAAAGTTAAAGAATCAATAATACTGAATAAATATTTACTTGGGTTTAAAGGGAGCAGTTCTTTCCAGGAAAATCCGCTGGACATTAACAACTGCTTATAAAGTCAACACAATTAACAAAACTATAATAACTGACAGTTCTAATGAACTAATGGAACCAAATGACATCATTTTATATAAGATTACAAATGAATTTAATCAGTGGACAGATAGAGATGGATAGAAAAGGTTAAACAATTTTAAAATTCATTTTCAAAGATGGTACTAATATTAAACTGCTATTATGCAACAGCCTGACACTACTGTATAATAAAAAATAAACACACATGAATGGAAACTTGACCAAACCTACTGAAAAAAAACAAAAAAGGACCAAGTGTAAACATCACAAACAATTATTGTAATAATATCACTTTTGTTGAAAATCAATTCAGATGAATACACAAGGGACATGATGGGTGGTGTTGACGAAGGGGTATAGTCAGTCTGAGCATGTCAAATCTCTGTTCTCCATACGCCCAAATCTATTCAAATGCACTTTCAAGTCTGTTTTTCAGTTTCTTTACTTAGCACAGGGAACAAAACACACAGATGTTTAGTCTAAATTATGTACTTGTGTCCTGTGAAGAACTCCTGGCAGCTTCGGGCGTGGTTTAGGTGTGATTACTGCGACTGTTCTTCTAAAGAGGTTAGCATAGCTGCTGCTATAGCATCAGTTCTATCTGAACTGTAGATGTTTTCACTGTCTTCGTCTCTCCTACTGCATCATATGGTTTGTTGATCTGTTAGCCAGTAATAGAAGCTGATGGACAGATTGTTCATGGATACTGAATACTGAAGAATATTGTACGTATGGAAACAAAGACATCCTAACCTCATTAAACACTTCCTAGACAGCAGAAACAGACATGTCTGGTACATTATAATGGAAATATCATATTTCTTTAGTAGAAAGCAGTTCCCACTGTAAATCTCACAGTCATTGAGGTCGTTTGATTATCCAGAATACCCAGGATATTGAACTATAGAATTCTTTACACATTTTTTAAAATGTATTTTGAAATAATATTTAAAATATTTTCAATGCTCTGAACACCACTAATTAACTGTAAATGTAATTAGGGTCTTGAAAGGTGTTCCATTTTTATAAAGGAGAGCAAGAGAGACCATTAAAATAAACAAGGCTCTCACTGAAAAGCTGGGGGTGGAGAGGACATGGGGAGGGCTACACATAAAAAATGACAAAGACAGAAATAATTACAACAGCGCTTCCTCCAATCATCAATCAGGACGAGTCTCAGTTCCATCACTCTCCATATATTTGAAGTCAATAGCACTCACACTCCATTTCCCACCACTAAGATATTGATGTTGGCATAAATTCATGTAAACTGAGAAAGACCTTTTTATAAGCTCTTTGCTTGTAACACTGTGCTGTAACATACATCACCTCGACACCGCCTGCGTATTGACCCATGTTCTGGGGAAAAAGAAGGTAATTAACCCACGCTCAGCTTGGTTACGGCTCTGACTTTCATTCATGCTTTTCACTCAGGGGAATCCCCCTCATGTCCTTTTATAATTCATCTCCAGCAGGGGACATCACTCACACTGATTCACAAAATAAATCAAAAAATAGAACTGAGGATCTGTCCTTTCTATTTTTACACTGCTACTGTATAGTGATTGAGAAGCTCTAAACCTTAAAGCCACCGGAAACCTGATGTAGAATTGTATATTGTTTTATATTGTGCATCTGAAGGTACACAGAACATGAAATAAAAATCAGCAGTTAATAATTTTCTCAAGGAATTCCTAATGGCATTATGAATATTTCTAGGTTCTATTGCTTTGGCAGAAAGTAGCAACGCTCTTTGACACTGTAAAAAAATTTGTTAATTGCATATAAAATTGCATTTAAAATGATCACTACAATTAAAGTACTGTGCACATCTGTTGTATTTGAGCTGCAGTACCTGAGTAGCGTAGATGGCTCTCTTCATAATGGTGAAGTCGTCTCGGTCCAGAATGGAGTTCATGTCGGGGATCTGCCCTCTGAAGACAGAGCAAACAATAAAACACAATAGAACGTGCAGGACCTCCATTCATCTCAGAGAACCAGTGCTGATGCTCATGTGTTAGTGTAAAATCAGTAAAGCGGTGGGTTCACTAACAGTGAACATGTACTTACTTTAACAGAGCATCATACAGCTTTTTGCCAAACTTCTCCTTCACAGTGTGAGCTGTATCCCTGTGAAAGTCAAGTGGAAACCTTTCCTTAGAAATGGACCATGAACGTCACCTACATTGCTAACTCAAAACAATATTACAATGTAAAAGTAAGAGAGGCCATTATGAACTTTCTATAAAGGTGACATCAGTGGCGTAGAGTTTAAGAGACCACGCTATGAGTCGAGGTCCTATTATTAGGTCTGGAGGTCCGAGAAAATGGCTTGCGAAATTGATCGGCTGATGACAATTTAGCTTTTTATTTATCTCACAACCCTAAAGATTAGCTTTTCATTCATTTTTTAAAAATGTATTTAGATTCAAACAGACAATGACTTATGAGAAAGCTAATCAGACTGTAAACAATGACCGGCACATGGAAGAAGAAGTCTCCATTATCTGAATATCTGCTGGCTACACCAGAAGCTAAATCGTTGTCAGACAAAAGCTGATGGGTTCCAAGATTGGACCAATGTTGACAGTGGAAATGGAAAGTGAACAGCATCTAGTGTCAGTCACACACTTTGTCAAAGTGTCAAACTGGTTTAGTCGAATGCTTTATATACATACAGTATATATGATGTGAAATATGCATAGGTCATCTGTTTATGTTGGTATTGGACTGTTATGTAGACTACATCAGAGCATACCAGAGCTGCTTGCGTACTGCCTGCCCTTTCAGCGACTCCACATTGAAGTTGTTGGTCTGAGCCGGCATGATGAAGAAAACTACTACTGTCACATCGTTTCTGTGGACCTGTGGATGGGAAATAGAAAAAAAAAGGAGAACAGTGTTATGTTAATGTTAATTCTTCTGAAGGTGTATTTTACAACGTACACACGTTTGATGCATACAGCATGCTACTGAGTGCAGAGGACTAAAGGAGCTCACCCGCAGTAGGTAGTTGAGTCTGGATAGTGATTCAAGGAAAATATCAGCTCCCTTGTTGGAAAACTCATAGCGTCCAGCAATGAAGAAGAAGAGGGTTTTCTCCAGGTTGAAGTCCAGATGACTGCCAGAAGGATAACAAGTACAATCAGGAAGGACTGTCAGTCAAGAATTCTGAAGAAGATTCTTTCAGACAATATGTGAGAACATTAAAATATGACTAAATAAAACAACTGGGTTACCTCTACATGAGGTGGATCAGAACTACATTTACAAACTCCACCCACCCATAGAAGTGCCCTCTGACAAACTCCTGGAGGCGGGTCTTGCTGGTGGAGTGCAGGTTCTGAAACTCATGCATGGCCGAGAACTTCTTCACATTCAGACCGTTCGGGGTCACCACATCTGCACCATCAACACAGAAACGGGAGAGCTTTAATGGACAGTTAGACTGTATTTGCTGGATTTGCTGATCCCCCTTGTTGACCTGTCCTTGATACTAACATTCAACTTAATCTTGATCTGTGTTAGTCGAATGAAAAGACCCAACTGACCGACATGACAACAACAAAACATGCATTCTGGGGAGTATCATGGTGCAACAGTGAAAAGCTTCCCCACCTGGCTTCCTGTGCAGTATGTGGTTGGCTTCCACAGCTGTGATCTGGGACACTGTAGTGAAGACGTGGGCACAGTGGACGGCTGCTCTTTCCAGGCAGTAACGGTGGTAGATCTGCCTCTCACCCGCCTCCTTGTCAATGTTGAACTACACACACACACACACACATAGGGGACAGGTCGCTACAGTGCGAGAAGCAATTTTTCATTGATTTTCATTTTTAATATTTGGAACTGGAAGTACATGGTTTTTGAGTGTCATCATTGTACAGCATCATTCTTAAGTCTCATTACTGATAGTTTACAACATTAGAGATATAGTTCAGTATTTTGGGTAGATCAGTGTAATCCAGTCACATGTAAAGACAGAAACATAAATGTTCATAAATGTCTTTGTGTAGTGACAGATTTTACAGTAGGCTATATCATTTTATGTCCTTGTGCAAAAGAAACAAGACTGAAATCCAAGGTCTGTCTGTACTTTGTGTTGGTGCTCACTTCAGTTTATTGTCCTGCATGGAAAATGTGGCTTGCAGCATGCCAAAGTCTGTTGTTACTAACAGGAAATGACCATGCGAACACATGGAAATCTCTTAAACCCACTTCTTATTAAACTTCAAACTTCAATATTTAGAATATAATGTAATATAAATTGGTTTTCCCTGTAGCTCATCCACAATTTATTTTCATTTTTTATTACAGTAACAGCACACTCAAAAACTATGATTTAAAATTATACTTTCCTGTATATATTATCTTGTACTGGTATTATGCTTAAAATGAGTAGTAATTGGGACACAGGTGTATGTGCAAAGGAGCCAAATGTCATGATAAGGATCACAGGAGATACACCTACGTGTGTGGAACAAAACACAACATTCAACTAATTTATTAGTTAACCAATTTAATTTGATTTTGATTGATAATATTTATTTCTAGGATTAAATTGTTCTTTGGCTCCATGTTCTACTTTGTTTCCTCTCTCCTGGCTACATAGTGTGTCATAGTCAACAAAGCTGAAAATGCATATTCATATGATTCCAATGATAGAATAGATGGATTTCCTCTGGACTGGCTGATGGTTACAAACACCTTGTCTGTCAATGATCCAGTCAGCCAGTAAGTGACCTTTAGCTCTATGCTGACCTTTAGGATGTGAGCAGCAGAGAGCCAATTACATACACCACACTGACCCCTCCACACACAACTCAACATCACTAATGATGCTCTGAGTGGCTGTGAAAGGCTGCAATTTTTGGCTTAAACCTTTGAATGTGAAAATGAATCTGATGGCACACAAATATATGTGTGTGTGTGTGTGTGTGTGTGTGTGTGTGTGTGTGTGTGTGTGTGTGTGTGTGTGTGTGTGTGTGTGTGTTCAGAAAAGTTGTTCATATGGAAAACCAGAGATATGTGGGAAATCTCAGGATTTCCAGGTCCATTTGTGACAATCACTTGTGGTAAATCACATGGGCAGTATGAGGTTTTCGAGTATGATTTTTGATTATAAATAGAAGATGAATTATATGGAAATTTGATTACTTGGAGAGTATTTCCAACCTATTGCACTTTCCCAAACCAGTGGAATAAATCTAAAGGCTAAAGTTGCTCCTGAATAATTGGTATCAAACAAAAACCGGTGTCTTTGTCATAGTTCCTGGAAAAAGACACCTGCATTGTTTTGAAATGCAGCCACCATCATGACTAACAGTTACATTACATTTAGCAGACACTTTTATCCAAAGCGACTTCCACTGCGACTAACAACTGAAACCAAAACAATTTGCAATCAGTATAACTAATGGCTGCTGCTAACTATACTCTTTGAGAAATAGAGACTTGGTTTGAAACCATACTAAGACTTCATTAAAGACTTCATTAAAAGCAGCGGCTGCTCCAAGCTGCTCCAAAAACTCCAAAACCATTTAAAATGTTCATGCAAACTTCTGAAATGTCGCAAAAATGAAATGCAAATGAATCGCGATTCAATCATCTTTGGAATTAATAAACTCCACAAAGCAATGCATTATTCTTTAATGGCCGAGTCAGTCACCTGACCTCAACCTAGTAGAGCATCAATCAAACAAGCAGCACCTGAAGGTGGCTGCAGTAAAAGCCTGGCTATGCATCTCACTCTGTGATGTCCATGAGTTCCAAACTTCAGACAGTCATTGACTGCAAAGGATTTTCAACCAAGTTTTAAAACTAATCATTTTATATACATTTTATAATATTTATAATTATGTTAGTTTGTCCAATTACTTTTGAGCCTCTGAAAATGGAAGACTATGTATAAAAACAGCTGTAATTCCTAAACGGTTAATGTGAAATATTTGTTGAACCCCTTGAATTAAAGCTGACAGTCTACACTTCAATCACATCTTGATTGTTTTGTTTCAAATCCATTGTGGTGGTGTACAGAGGCAAAATTACTAAGTGTCACTCTCCAAATACTTATGGACCTAACTGTAAGTGTTTTCCAAAGATGGTCTTTGTCATTTTAGGTAGTTTCTGTCATGCTGTTTGTTCACGTGTTTGATTTTTCTAATGTTTGGTTTTAATTAATTATTTGATGCTATAAAAACAGCGTGCTTGCGATTGATTGGTGTTGGTGGGTGTATAGGCGAGTACTCTATTATCACTACTGCTCAGACTCTGGCTCCAAATTACATCACTAGCTCAAGATGGCATTTCCTGTATCTGTGATATTTTGGCTTCATTTTTGTACAGTGGGAGGAAGTGAAGCTGTTTAGCTCAAACTTGCAGTGTGTACCGCATAGATCGAGGTCAGATCACATTCCCACCACAAACAAATCGCTCCAGAGTTTGTTTGAAACCAAACCTCTAAAGGACCTCTGTACGGTTGTTTTGGTCAGCAGTCGAATGTGATTACTGTGTTCACACCTTCCCAGACAAACAGCACTAACCAGGCAAACGTTTTAACCGAACCAAACAGGTTATTCCACTCCTAATGGTTTCCTTGTCTGTGAAAATTATTTTTTCACTAAGGATTCACTCACCTTGTCCAGGTTGTTGTAAAAGTCTACATTCCCAGCACAGAGGTATCGTCCCAGCAGGGTGGCATGTGTAGTAAAAACTGTTGCCATGGGAATCTTGCGGGAGCGAGAGAGAATAAGCCCTGGACCCGCCTGCCACTCATGGAAATGACCAATGACATTGGGCTTGTCTCCCAGCTGGTCTGTTAACTGGAAGTCAGAAATAGCATGTGTTTACATCAGTTCACCTTGTAGCTAACTTAAATGAACACCAGCTGACCTCTTTGAAGAACCAGGCGATCAGGGAGCCCAGGATAAGTGAGTCGTTGGCCTCTCGGTCATGGTAAGGCAGGCCGATGCTGCAGGTCTGCCACAGGTCCCCCTTCCAGTGGTCCAGCTTCCAGGCTGCAGAGCCGATGTCAAACAGGATCACATAGGGGCTGCCCTCGATCAGCCAGCGGCCAAAATGAACCTGCAACATTAACATCAGCAAAGACAGCCCACTGAGAGAAGTACAATTTTAGAAATCAAATTTCAAAGTCAAATACAGTGTGCTTGGGTACACTGAAAACATATTGCCATGGCCAAAAGTTTTGAGAATGACCCAAATATTCATTTTCACAAAGTCTGCTGCCTCAGGTTTTATGATGGCAATTTGCATTTACTCCAGAAGGTCATGCAGTGATCAGATGAATTGCAATTAATTTAATTGAATTAAGTCCCTCTTTGCCATGACAATGAACTTAATCCCAAAAAAACATTTCCACTGCATTTCTGCCCTGCCACAAAAGGACCAGCAAACATCATGTCAGTGAACACAGGTGAAAGTGTTGACAAGGACAAGACTGGAGATCACTCGGTCATGCTGATTGAGTTAGAATAACACACTGGAAGCTATAAAAGGAGGGTGGCGCTTAAAATCATTGTTCTTCATCTGTTAACCATGGTTACCTGCAAGGAAACACGTACAGTCATCATTGCTTTGTACAAAAAGGGCTTAACAGGCAAGGGATAATGCTGCTAGTAAGATTGCACCTAAATCAACCATTTATCGGATTGTCAAGAACTTCCAGGTTCAATAGCTGTGAAGAAGGCTTCAGGGCGCCCAAGAAAGTCCAGCAAGCGCCATGACCATCTCCTAAAGTTGATTCAGCTGCGGGATGAGGGTACCACCAGTGCAGAACTTGCTCAGGAATGGCAGCAGGCAGGAGTGAGCATCTGTGAAGCAAAGACTTTCGGAGGGTGGCCTGGTGTCAAGAAGGGCAGCAAAGAAGCTGCTTCTCTCCAGGAAAAACATCAGGGACAGACTGATATATTGCAAAAGGTACAGGGACTGGACTGCTGAGGACTGGGGTAAAGTCATTTTCTCTGATTCTCTTTCCGATTGTTTGCCCCAAGAACACAGCCATGAATAAAGAATGGTACCAAATCATCCTCCGAGAGCAACTTCTCCCAACCATCCAAGAACAGTTTGGTGACGAATAATGCCTTTTCCAGCATGATGGAGCACCTTGTCAAAAGGCAAAAGAGACAACTAAGTGGCTCGGGGAACAAAACGTAAAATGTTGGGTCCATGGCCAGGAAACTCTCCAGACCTTAATCCCATTGAGAACTAATATTGAGAACTGAGTCAATCCTCAAGAGGCAGGTGGACAAACAAAACCCCACAAACTGAAAAACTCCAAGCATTGATTATGCAAGAATGGGCGGCCATCAGTCAGGATGTGGCCCAGAAGTTAATTGACAGCATGCCATGGCGAATTGCAGAGGTCTTGAAAAAGAAGGGTCAACTCTGCAAATATTGACTCTTTGCATAAACTTGATGTAATTGTCAATAAAAGCCTTTGACCCTTATGAAATGCTTGTAATTTTTTCTTCAGTATACCATAGTAACATCTGAAATAAAGGTGTAAAAACACTGAAGCAGTACACTTTCTGTAAACCAATACTTTCATTCTCATAACTTTTGGCCATGGCTGTACTGTGGTGAGAGTGACCGTTCTTGCCAAGTCTCCAACAGCATTATGGGACGGATCCCTACAGAGACAGACCGTCTCTTAAAGAATAAGAGCCTTTTGTTTGACCAGAAACAGAAAGTATCCCTCTGAAATCTTGCTAGAGATTGAGTTCATATTATATTTGGGCCCAAGTTTAAAAATATTGAAATTACCCTTTAAGTAGAAGAATTACCTGCAAATAGTAGTTCTTTGGTAAAAGTCCAGCTCAACAATGAAAATTTAAGTTAAGGAAAGAAACAATATCACAAGTTTTGTTTCTTCAGCATTTCTAATCCTATTTAACACTTAGAATGTGAGTTTTATTTTTCATGAAGCCATTATTGCAGATGCAGTGATAAAACTTTCTTATTCTATTTTAATCTACAATTTATGCACATTTTCCTGCAACTGATTATAAC
This sequence comes from Nannoperca obscura, assembly GCA_036024295.1. Lineage (NCBI taxonomy): Eukaryota > Metazoa > Chordata > Actinopteri > Centrarchiformes > Percichthyidae > Nannoperca > Nannoperca obscura. Next base: position 24,895 of record JAVQJL010078654.1, read on the forward strand.
TGGTTATATTTGTTACCTTTGAAAACTTTGGGATCTTGACTCAGGTTAATCTTTATGTGGTCAGGCACTGTTGGCTGCTTATGTTCTCTTGAAGTTTGCAGGCTTGAAATGTTTAAGTGTTTTAATTTGCTTGTCAGATCTATTTTTTGCAAATCCTGGACTCATAAATGTAGTGATGGAAAGAAAGTTAAGCACAATACATGAGTAAAAATCATTTTAGCAGACTAATTGGATAAAAATGGAGTACAGAATGTTGTCCATATAAGACCACATCATTTGTCTGTCCTCCTGGATCAACAGTGTGTCTGGTGTATGACTGCCATCTAGTGGCTCGTGATTGAGGGATAGAGCTCGACTGTATCAGTCCCCTCAGTGAGAGTATGGAAAACATTCACAGTGAAGTGCACAGTACACAGCTCGACTGTTGGGATGGTAGAATAAAACTTTGATATTGCATATACGCAAATATATGTAACAATATATGTATTAATAATGAATGTAATTGCAATTGTAAAGATCATTGTAAAAAAACAACTTGATGAATGTTGATGGGACCCATACTCCTCTACCAAAACTACTGAGAGAAGACACTGATAGCCTGCTGATTATCATTAAAAGGGGTTTAGTAGCAGTAGTGTTAGTTGCAGTAGTGCTAGTGCAGTTGTAGTAGCTGCAGCGGTTAGCTGTTACATTCGTGCTGGTGATATTAGCTATAGTAGTAGCTATTATACTAGTAGCACAACTAATAAAGGAGCTTTTGAACTTGTGTACAACTATGGAAGCAGAGAATGACCGTGCTTGGAATTATTTTTTTGTCCGTTATCACAAGATCACAAGTTAATTATTTTGTTATCTTGAGAAAACAAAGCTTTGTTATCTCGAGATAACAAGATAATCAACCTGTTATCACAAGAAAATAAAAGGTTGTTTCCTCTTATTAGCTTACTTATAATGTTTATCAGAGATCAGGAGTGTCATGCCAGCATTTCTACATGGCGTCTTGACAACTGTAGCAATTGAATTAAGTTGAAATTGTCAGATCAAGGAGTACCCATTGCATTGTGTATTTCTGTTAGAGATAACATTCAGATCAGTGCTTGTCATTTAAGGAGAATATCACAATATAAATAAATTATTCTTTAAAAATAATTTCAAGCATGGCCATTCTCAGCTACGGAAGCCAAGAACAGCCATGCTTCAATTCTTTTTGTGTATGTTATCTCAAAATAACAAATCTTGTTTGATAATGAAATAATTAACTCGTGATCTCGAGATAACGATATAAAAAAAATAACTTCGGTTCTCGGCTTCCATATATATCAGTGACTTGGCAGAAGCTTTTGTCCAAAGTGACTTAAAACCTTCCCCTTCACATACACACACATCAAGAGCACTTTAGGCTTCAGTGTTTTGCTCAAGGACACGTGTGGACAGGAGGCTGCAGAGTTTGAGTCACCAACTCTATGATTAATGGAAGACCTGCTGCAGACTTAATCATACTTGTTAGCAATTATTAAAATAATATTAAAACTAAGGCAGTACTTTCTACTTCCTGAAATGCATTAGACATGAGACATTTAGATAATATAGTCTCAAAATCTCCCCCTCTCTCTCTACATACACACACACTCTCTCTCTCTCTTCTCTCCCACCTGGCAGCCGTTGTGGATGAGAGCGTCCATGGCCTTCCTGATGGCGGGGTTTGGCGGCTCGCAGCCCTCCACCTGGGTCTTAAAGTTATGTTCAAAGTAAGGCCCCATCATAAAGTAGTTCTCCCCCCATTCATCCACTGTGATCTTGGATTTGGTCTGAATCACTGTGTAGATTCCTCCAACTGCAGGTTCACATGGGGGAAAGGGAAAGACAGCACTGAAGCACAACACTGGATCCTTCAACAAAAGGAAACATGATTGTATGGGAGGAGTGGGTCACTAAACCTGTACCAATAACAAAGAAATGCAAAGATGGGTCCACTGAAGAGAAGGAAGTGAGGAATGTGTTTCTTTTAAATATTCATATCATTGACAAAGTTGAAGGTGATGCTGTTTTACATTTGGGACTCTGTTCCACCTCAAAATACTAATAAAGGTCAAAGGTCAGATGTTCAAAGGAGCTAAGAGCTGCAGATAGCCACAAACAAGAAGCAATGGCAAGTTTTGGAACCTTAGGAAAGTCTGAAGACAGACTAAGCTTTTATTAATGCGAACACACCATTTTACTTCCATTTTACTTTACTTTATTTTTTTTATATTTTTTTTATTTCCATTTTATTCTTATATTACTGTAATTGTCAGATTTCTTTTCATTGCAGTCCAGAAATGTTTTTGTTCCTGTTTAAACCATGTAAAGTGCTTTGTAACTTTTTTGAAAAGTGCTGTATAAATAAAATGTATTATTATTATTATTTTGTCAAAGTCTGTGCTTATTCTATGTTTAATTATTCTTTTATTAAATCTAAATGCTCAAATGGGTTTCCAGTAATCCTGAGATTGATACTGGGCCAGTTTGTGACGTCTATTTTGTAACAGACCAAAACACGTGGAACTGCTTTTCCTAGTCTCTCACCTGGCAACAAAACAACAAATAGTGATATGAAAGGCCATCAATAATCCGTGAGCACATAACGACGTCTAAACTGCATCAGGGAGCAGGCGTTACATAAGAGCTGACAGCAAACAGCACTATGACCAATAACCTCTGAACTGTTTAACAATATGGCCATGTACTGTCAAGGATTGAAGCCATAATTTAAGATATACTTTAGATGTCATCATGACTCTGCAGGGGGCTTTTTGGATAAGAAGTGGTTTAGCTGATTTGGCTGGTATTTGGTTGGAAAAATGACAAATCATATTCCACTAAAGATGCATGCATGAAGGCAAAAAAGCAGGCCCCACCAACAAAGTATATGGTGACTTATTTTATATTATATTATATTGCTTATGGTTAATTTTATTTTATTAATCAAATATGGTGTCTGTGACCATGGTCCTTCAACTACACCATTAAAGGTGTTTTATATTATATCCTTTTACAGGATACTGGTGCCAAAACCAACATTTCAAAAACTCTAAGTTGATGTAGTCGCTAGCAAACCATTTCCATGCCTGATTTCCACCTAAAGTGAATGTTTGTTTGTTTGTTTATTAATACATATTATGTAGAAATAATGACCTCAGCACTCTCAGTAGTATGGCTCTGTCTCAGCTTCTAGATATCCAAGAATCTAGGCTAAAGTCAATTCCAAACAGAATAAAACTACACAGACTCCTGTAGACACAATCCATGTTTATATAACCGTTCCTGTATATGTAATAATTATAAACGGTGACACTAACACCAACACATGACAGCATGTTTGGACACCTCTTGTCCAGTATTCATCCAATTTGTTCACCGTCATTTTTTTTTTCATGTTTGTGACTTTAATTTCATTATTGACACATACTAGGATCAGGAGGCTATTATTATTAAATAATATAGATATAGAATTATTGAATTGATTTTTTTTTTCTAAAGCAATGGCTGTTCCACTTTCACAACTTATCTGCAGTTTAATGTTTAGCTCTTCAGAGGGGGCAGACACTGGCTCCACGCTCACTGGATTTCAATATTTGCTCTTTAAGGGGCAAAGAGACACTGTTTTACACAAAGTAATGCTAATGCTGCCTGACAGACAGACTTTTAAAGTGCTAAGTTATAAGCATTAGTGGAATTCATTTATTACTTTAAATGAAATGCTCTTTTTGGAAGTATTTTACAGTTGTTGTTATGCAATCAGAGAAATCTTTAGAGAAACTATGCAGAGTTTCCTTCTAAAGTCAATTAATATTGTCACTTCATTATGGCAGATTTTGTTCCGAAAGAAAGACTATACTCAAATGCATGTAATGAACAGTCTGCGTGACAGTGAGTATCATGAAATATAGAAATGCAATACTTGTATCATTTTTCAATTTATTTGGAAGGCCTTGTGTAGCTGAAGTCATGCATACATGGATGCATCAATTCAAACATCTAATTTCTTTGGAAAATGAATGCATCATTACACTTGCGGTCTGACCTTTGTTGGTGACCTCCCAGGCCACTTCAAAGAGCAGCAGGTCCTCCACAGGCAGCTCGTCCTCCTGCAAGGCCGGCAGCAGCCCACTCAGGGACGTCATGGACAGGGAACGTGACAACGGCATCTCAAAACGTCTTGAGGTCTGACAAACTTCACCTGGGATCTAGAATGTTATAGTCGGAAAAGAAATCCTTCAAACAGGCCTGCTGGTCCTGGGCTCAGCAGGGACAGTCCTCCAGGAAACAACAGGACAAGATAAAAGGGACTGGTGGGGGCAAAGAGCTTACACCCCGCCTACAGCAGGAGGTGATGTTTACCTTCTGTACACATACACACACACATACACACACGCACACACACACACACACAGTCGTGTTATCCATAACTTCTGAGGACATTACATTGACTTACATTCATTTTTTTAAGACTTGTCTTAACCATAAACACTACTTACTTAACCCTAACCTTTCACCTCCAGGTTCCCCTTGGGACACTTTAAGGTGTCATCCCCTGACCAGTGGATTATCCTAACCCTAACCACTCCAGGTTAATGCCTAAACCCAAACATGTCCACTTCTCAGATCGCATTTTAATCTAGTCTGTGGCTATTTTTTTACTTGCTCTCCCTCTCTCTTATATGATGGCACACTGAGTATGGGGAACCCTGAGTGACATGCGCTGGCCCGTGCCCTCCTTTGTCTCTCTTTTCCAAACCATGTAGTTGTTGGACGAAGCAGGGAGAGTCATCATGATAAATTTACTACACATAAACCTAAATCTATCATAATGGTATTAATTCATAAGAACAACCTGGCTCTTTAGATATGGTATCTACACCTAACCCGACCTTACTCTAGCTTCATTGTTATCATACTGCTACCTAATAACCTTGCTCTTTGGAGCAATGTCTATACTATTCTTACCCTGACGTGGGCCTACCACTAACCAATACCTACACCAACTGATCATAGTAATTTTACATACACCCTAACCCAACCCTCGGGACTTATGTAGATAGATAGACTTTATTGATCCCCAGGGGGAAATCGCAGTGTTGCAATAGCAAGAGGAACAATTACAATAATCTATCATAACAAGAAAATATAATTTACAAATAGAAATATTTATATACACTACCGTTCAAAAGTTTGGGGTCACCCAAACAATTTTGTGTTTTCCATGAAAAGTCACACTTATTCACCACCATACGTTGTGAAATGAATAGAAAATAGAGTCAAG
>JAVQJL010078655.1:0-57760 GCA_036024295.1 Nannoperca obscura
CACACACACACACACACACACACACACACACACACACACACACACACACACACACACACACACACACACACACACCTAAATTACCATCATCACATGGTAGCTTCTATAGGGGAGAATGGGTTCAGTTGTAACACTAGTCTATAGACTTTTTCACAGCTGATTTAAGCCCAGGTGCCCAGGTGTAGGCTATAACATTAATGACAGCTCAGTTGTTTCATTACATATGCCAGTACATCATCCCAATGAGCCAGCATGCTCAATGCTACAGGCCTGGAAGTGGCTAACCTAAATGAAATGCGGCCATCATGTATGTTGTGAATTACACCTGTGCTTTCTCTGCTGTGATGAGCTGAAATGTCTGCTGTGACGAAGCTCTTTCACTCAGCCCACATGCTCAGGCCTATGTATGTCCTGCTTGCCCCCCCCCCCTCGAAGTCGCACACATTTTATTGATGTTTATTTAAGAGATGGGAGATGCATTTTCTAGAATTTCCTTTTTCTGAGATAAACTAATAAACATTTCATAATTCTACAACTAAAATGTTAACTCTACGTTCATAACTTTGTAAAATATTCAAGGATTAGTGATTAATAAATCAAGGTTAATCATGATTGTGGGAGAAAGCCAGAGGGAACCACTGTGCACCACGTCCTTTTTCTCCGCAGACCAAGACATCTTAGTGGAAAATGACAGGCATTACTTACTACTAAGTGTCCCAGTGACACTTGGGTCAACGGTTCAGGCTTAAACCATGTATTTCCTGCACAAGCAAGCATGATTTGACAGCCAAATGTAATGTAGTTAAAACACCGCTAAGGAGATCAATGGACGTACATGTCAAGGGAGGTCAAGGATCCCATTGTAACTGACCTAGTACTGCAACTAACGGTAATTTTATTATATAACAATTCCCTAGAGCCCAAGATGGCATTTTGAAACCAACAGCAAAGATATTCAATTTACTATAATGTAAGACAAGAAAAGGCAGCACATGCTCACATCCGAGGATGTGGAACACGCAAATATGTAGCTCCAAACTGACCCAACACCACGTTGTAAGAAAGGGCAACTTTAATTATACTGAACTGATATTTCTACTGGATTTTATTTTGCAAAAATGTCATGACCGTACCAACGCTTTTCTTGGATAAACATTAGACAAAGAATACATCCATTCACAAACATGGGTCTTGTTGGAACTGGCTTTTATTTAAACAAATCATTAGTCTTCGTTGAGAGCACAGCCTGCTATTCAGGTTACTTTTCATTTTGTGTCGGTTTCCATGTTCGTTTGTTAGCAGAATATTCTCTCCATTTCCCTCCGCTTCTCTCATCCAGAGTTATCGCTCGCTGTTCCTGTGGCCAACTCTCTCACCTTCCTTTGCACCCTGCTCACCGGCAAGTTACTGGGCGAAGAGTTCGGAGGCAGACGTAAGTGACTCGTTTTTGGTGATAACTTCACACTAGCTTGCTTTTTAGCACCAGTGGACTCGCACAGCAAGTGACAACCACGAGGACAAGTCAAGTAGGTTATGAAGCTACAAGCTTTTGGATCGAACGTTGGGCTAAAGCAACACGTCCAGAGATTTTGGGGTGCAATTTAGCAACGTTGCATAATCAAGAAGTGACTTTACTGGCGTGCCACGCACTTAATTCCCTCCTGTGCGTTTCTTTTCCCCTGGAAAAACACTGTACTGGTTGTGTTCTGTGATTTGAAATGTGCTTTTTTTAAACTTATGCTTTCGTTCATATCCTCCCCCACACACCTCACTCTCCGCAGAGGCTGTCGCGGGAATGTTCCTCACCATGGTCGGCATCACTCTGTGTGTTATAAGCTCCATTGATGACGAAGCCGCTGGGAAGCAGAATATGACTCAGGCTGCGCACTAACAGAGAACAGGACTAAAGCAAATTCTCCTGTAGCTTCAAGTGATTCTTCAGCAGGGAAGGAAAGAAGGCCAAAGCACAGTTGGAGCAAGACTAGAGGAGGTGTGGGGGGGGGGGCTATTAAGATTCAGACGGCGACTCCTTTGAGTAACAGTTATGGTGGGAGAATTGTGCCTAAATGAACTCGGTGTGAGCTTCAAAGGACCTGTCCAGAAACTCTCACACCAAGCTGAAGGGGAAGCGGGTTCATGCAGGGTTCACCTCAAGGGTAGACTAGATTTATGGCACTTGCACAGAAGTTGGTGGTTGTTAACTTTTACTTGCGAACACCGCTGCTCGGCCGTTTGACTGGCATCTACACAAATGCTATAGAGACCACATACAAATAAGGCTGGGGTTAAAAAATGGACCAATTAGATCCAATCTAATCTAATCTGGTTTAATGGAGATATTTTACTGCAGCTGCCTTCTGTCCGCTGTGGTGTGCGTTTGGGGAAGAGCTGTTGTGCTCGAGCATGAAGCTGTTTTTCATTGACTTATTTTCTTCTCCTCCTCCTCTTTCTTCCTCCTGCTGCCTCGTACACACGATGTGTGACTGAGGTGTAATATACCAGTTATTTTCTAAAGTCAAGGAAGAGGAACAAAGACTCTGCAGCAAGTTGTGCAGATTTCAGTAAACAAGAAGAACAGTAATGTACATAGTAATATATATTTTTATTGTCACTGTATTTTATTGACACAAAACACTGTACAGGTGACTTTGTTATCGTGGCATCTACTCAGCTTCTGATGCGGCTGATATTTTCTTAATAAATTGTTGGCAAAACACGACTTCGCGCTGTGACCTCACTGATTTCTGCAAATCCAAATACATTTAGGCTTAAAATGTCCCAAAATATGTGTTTCTTATGTACATATTGTATACGGAATAAATTGCATCACTGAACATCTACACGATACCTGCATCAGAATTGAATCCCTGTTAAACTGGTTGGACACAACATCATAAACAGCTGTACAATACAACAAACACTAGAGTTGTTGCCGTGGATGTGATGTATTGTGCCAGAGCTTAAGATAGCGCGTCCGTCTCCTGTAGTGTTTGTTCCTATTTTGTCTGAACGTGTTCATATGTTTGACTCTTACAACATCATGTAATGTTACATGGCTCATTACCACAGTTAAAATACTACAAGCTTAATCAAACGTTTATTTTAGCCGCATAGGTCACTGTGGAAGCAGTAGTCGCCGGGTTATCTGCTGTGGTGGAGCTGTTATGACGATGCGACCTCCTTGATGATTCTTCACCACTCCTCCTGATGAGGGTTTTGGTCTCCTGTGATCGACGGGGCGTCCCGTGTGCTCTCCTGTTAGAGCGAATGATCAAAACGGTGTGAAAGAAAAAGCTAAACAAGCGACACATTTTCACTGGGCGTGCTTATGCTGAAGCCAATAAGAACTAGTCTAGACTTTGAAGGCGCCTGAATTCAGCCCAGGCTCCTTTTCAAAACAAGAAACACATTGGTCTCTAACTACATTTTTGTGTCCATGTACTGCTTAATGTAAGCTGTCACAAATTGTTATAAGCAGTTGGTAGTGTGTGTGTGTGTTTGTGTAGGTGTGTGTACTGCACCAGTGTTTCTGTAGCAGACTCAGTCCGAGCAGAATATTCTGTCTGTTTCACACCATCTTGCTCGGATGGAGGTGCCTTTCACAGGACAAGAATATGATTTCCTGATGCCATTTATACAGAACGAAGGCGACACACCACATACATTACAATTATGTAAATGTAACCTCCCACTCGAATACTTTACCTGCTTTCCATTGTGTTTGTGTGGGCGTTCTTCCCCTGGGTGCCGCTCACTATTTATAATTTGTGCATGTCTCTTGAGAAAAACAGAAAACAGAATCACACGTGTTTGTGAAAGTGAATAAATCTTTGTACATTGGACGTTCGTGGATTAGACACTGGAATTTATAGTGACTTTCTGGACTGGTTGTTAAAAAATGAGCTGGTTGGCGTTTTTTCCATTTTCAGGTTACAATTTGACATGTGACATCACATATTCACGACTCGTATTTCGACTGTCAGCTGCTTAGTCTATATTCCAGCAAAGGGCACCATAATAATTGATCATTTTCTAAATGACACCCTGAATGTCTGTCCATTATGTAGAAATATTGCCCTACACTGTACACGAGAGAGGATGAATGTGAAAGATGGTGTTTTTTTTCTGATTTATTCACTTGGATAAGAAGCCAACAGATGGAAGGATAAAAACCACTGTGTTATGCCTACCTGCTGTGTGTTGTGCAGATGCTCGTTTTGGTTAAGTTCCTCCTCCTTCACTACTTCTGCAACTCTCTTCAGACAGAAAATGAGAGACAGGTTTACCTCTGCTGTAAACACACATTTTTAGAAATGAATTGACCTCTTTTAGTGATAGTTTAGCATGTAACTATAGTATTGTTCTATGCAGTTGTAGGGCTGAAATGACACTGAGAGGACAGTGAAGCTAACCTGGTCGACAGGAAGCTCTGTGGCCGTGTTTTCGTCCTCGGGAACCTCCTCGGCCCCTCGTACCTCCTCTCTTCTCCCCCGTGCCGCTCTTTTAAACACGCTGGGCTGAACTGTGAGAAAAACAGAGATCATAAAGCTGCTGCTGCTGCTAGAAGGATTCAAACTAAACGAATTACACGCATTGTGAACGTGGAGTTAGATTTCAAATTCGATGTATCAAATTGGGGATGCGAACCAGATCCATTGCTGAGTGGTGGTCTCGGCTGTCGCCTGTTGTTGCGGATCTTGACGGGCCTGGCGAAGAACGCGGAGGTGTCGTCTGCTCCGTCTCTCCTGCTCCTCTGCTGCGTGTCTGCTGGAGCTGCTGCTTCGTCTCCTGTCGACTTCACCCTTCGACCATCTGACTGAAACCCGCGGGATGAAACGAAATACATCGAATTTCATTTCAAATGTAATAAATTGAGATAAAAAACATAATGCACTCTGCGTAGTTTGCGTCACTGGTGTATTGCGTGTGTTGGGCAGTATACACCAAACAAATTAACAGTCCCAATATAGCACTTGCAGCGTGAAAACAAGACGGCGGAGGATTGTTTTTTTGCACCTCAGGGGAGTCGAGGAGAGCTGAGTCACTGTACTGGTCTGCTGGGCCGCTTCCTGCTTTCCTGTTCTAAGAGAAACACAAGACTTGACAGACCTGACATGTTGCAAATGAACTGCAGGCTGCGGAGGACGAATGCTAAGATTGTCTTTTAAGACAGGAAAGTAAGGTGAATTAATGACATTATTAACTACAGGTACCTCATTTCTCCTTAACAGCCTCCTCTTTCCTGGGTACAATCTACAAAAATAAAGGAAACCACTGGAGTGTGAAAAACGTGAGAGATAAAAGTGCACAGTATGTATTTTTTAACTTTGGAAAGCAGAACAGTCAGCACAGATGCACATAAACACATATCTTTACACACACTCAGAGGAAACAATACCTCTCGGTAGCTTTTGAGATCAACAGCTCCACATATGGAAGTTTCTTGAACTTCTCGGTTCCCACGGCAACATAGCAGCGGCCTGTCTCCAGCTGCACAGCTGAGGACACAGTCACTCCTTCCAAAGAGCACAACCTGATAAAGAACAGGGGTTAGGGAGATATGTGCCAGATTCTTCACCTAGTTGTATTCCACTGTGTGTGTGTGTGTGTGTGTGCGTGTGTGTGTGTGTGTGTGTGTGTGTGTGTGTGTGACTGACCTGCGTACAGCTCCTGTTCGTAAGCTGACCTTCTCTGTGACCAGACTCAGGATCTGCTCCAGGTCCTGCCGTAGGCTTCGAGGAATAATGAATCGGAATGGTGGACTCAGGAGATCTCCATTACGGATGACACTGAGCAGAAAGGAGAGGTGCACATTTTGAAGAATACTTAAATAATACATGGCCATGTGTACCCTGAAACAGGTATAATCCCTATGATTGTTCCTCCTGTCTATACTCGCCATGAGGAGATCCTTTCCTGCTGTATTGTTATTCCAGTGTAAGAGATGGGGAAAACAATTTACAATCTTTGGAAAAATGCGTTTGAAAGTTAAGTCAAAGCTATGAGACATCAGCAGTCTGAATTACACAAATCAAGAGCGTATCTTCCAAAGTTACAGTCAAAATTTCCAAATTTTTAAATGTTTTATTTCCCTGGACAGTGTTTCTTTGCTGAGCTACGGTGGAGGGATAGTAACTCAACAAGACTAAGAGTCTACAGCCACGCTAGTGTCTCTGTGGCACAGCAGTGCTTTGAGCTAAATGCTAACACATCTTAGGTAAACTAATTAGCATTCTAACTTTTGCAGATACAGTATTTGATCATAAATGGTGCTGCTAGCATGGACAAAAAGGGAAAACCGTTCTACAACTATAGTACAATAAATACACATTTTGAAGATACACATTTAATTTGACTAAGTCAGACTACTAAATGTACTAAGGATAATTATGTGTATTTGCACGTAGCATGTCCAACTCACTGTATAATGCAAGGTACAGGTATAAACCTTCTCCATTTGGCTGAGACATTTGGTCTCTGGGTTACTTTGGCCTGTAGAAGACATTCAGAAAATCAGATGCACGGTACTGCAAAACATCACAATGTTGTCATTTTCTCAGCAATATTGAGAATTCCATCATCTGTTTTAATTCATCCGTGTCCTGCACATCAATGAAAATCACAGCAAAATGCAGTTCTCCTAAATGTGTAATGACTGGCTAACTATTCTCTATGTGTCAGAAAAGGAGGCATGGGGCGGTGAATATGGGTATTAGGCCTGCCCAGACATGCACACAGCCCTGATAATACTGTGTGGAAGCACAACTCTTTGTTTCACCAACGGGATCAAACACAACTCACACACGGACACACTTCCTGCATTGCTCCACAGCAACCACAACACAGGCACGTAAGACTCCGCTTTCCAAATGGCAGACACCCAAGGCACACACAATTACTCTCCGCTCCTTTTTATGTTTTTCAGAAAAGTAACACTCATGGCTTAAGACTAAGAGCAGACTCTGCGTCTGAAAAAACCCAAGCGGTCATCCCCGCCAGCTGGTCACAATACAAAGCAAGCACTTGTCAGCGTGAGTGGCTCTCTGTGTGTACTTGTGTGTACTGTTCTGAGATCGGTTTTGTGCGAACGTTAAGAGAGCTTCTGCCTGCTTAATACTGCCATCTTCATCACGATGCGCAAAGTTTACATTCAAAGAGCTAAACAGACAAGAGTTGGGTTCAAATTCATTCAGACAATTTTCTTGATGATAATCACAACCTATGAAATACTCTGGGAATTCATAATAATTACTGAATCTAATGTCCCTTGAACGGGCACCCAGCATCGCCTGAGTGACTTGTCGATGGACAGCAAAATCATTAGCCTGTTGTTTCCGGTGATTTACATGACAACCAGTGACATCAATCCATGCACACACACACACACACACACACACACACACACACACACACACACACACACACACAAAGTGCATCTAATCGGACTAATGCTACCATAACAAAGTGTCGTCACATTCCTAGGCAAACATGAGCTTGTCTCAGTAATGGAAAATCTTGCAGTCGTTTTCACATTTGACTTGGCAGGAGTTCAAATGGATCAACTTGATGTGAATACTCTGTGGTGCATTCCCCCCTGGTCAGACGGGGATTAATGAGTGATGGACTGCGCCGTTGGGCTTAAAAGCAAAGAAAAAAGAAAAATGACGTCCTACCTGGGTATCCTCACGGGCAGCTCGGTGCTTTTTCGTCCCAGTGTTCAGGTAACTATACATGACAACGGCAGATATGATAAAGACCAACCATTATTTAAATGACTTTCATTTTAGAGATAGAACCCCTCCTATTAGAGTAACTATACATCAAAATGATATTTGCTATCAGTGTAGTAAATGGCTTTTCTACTCACTCCAGTTTCTTGAACCTTTCAAAGCCAGCAGCAACATACTGGGCTCCTGTCTGAAGGTCCTGGAGGTCTGAGACCCTGTGGCCCTGTCTCGGGGTGAACAGAGTCCTGATGGCAAGTTGAGCGCCGATACTCTGGGTCACTTCAGTCAGAAAGGCCTCCATATTGGTCACCTGTCGCTGGTTGACCACGAACCTGCGTCCACTGTAGAAGGGGTCTCCATTCTTGTACACCACCACGCTCTTCACTGGAGGCAGGAGAGTCGTGGCTGCGGTGCTGGCAGCCATCTCTGAGCCAGCTGTTACTGCCTGACACAAATGTTAAAAAAAGTGTTGTTGAGTTCTCTCCACGTACGTATAGAACTCCACGAGCCGAACCTAGAGTTGCATTTACTGACCATCTTCATGCACCAGATATACCACATTCTTTGGTTCACACGTGTTCAACAGCCACATGGTAACACAAACACATATTGCCTATTCTTTGATCATTCAGACACTGCTCAGTCACTCACAAGCCCGGTGGAAAATGAGGCGTGGAAATCGTAGAATTGAAGGCAAAGGTGAAATCCTCCTGTTGTGGTCTGCCTGGACTCCCACTTACCAAGTTCTGCTCTCTCTATCCCCCCAAACACACACATTCACACACACTACTCCACTGACGGCGGTGTGAGTATTTCCTGGTTGCCATGGCAGCGTGACAGCAATGACTGGCTTTGTGGGCCAAACCATCGGCAGCAACCACAACAAAAGAGACAGACAGAGGAGGAGAGAATGGGTGGGTCCCTGTTAGCTGAATCAATAAGATAACCTCTGCACCCAGTTGTCTGTCTCCCCCCCCCCAAAAAAAATAATTGTCAAATGTATCATGCAAATTAGCTTTACCAAGCAAGTGCAAGAACCAGCAGGTGATAGAACCATTGCTGAAAAGGTTACCCTTATAATAAAACCCCTCTTTTTTTTTGCCTTTAAATACTCGCTCCTTAATGACATTAATACCAAAAGACAAAAGTAGCTTAACAGGAGGCGTGAATATTTGTAGGACGAGCTTCTCGTGTGATGAGTGAGCGCTCATTCATTGTGATCCAAATGGGAAATTTGAGCTTGTGTGAACACAAACTTCTTTAGAGCCAAGGAAACTTCCACTGCACACACCTTCTTCCTACGCAACAGTAACTAACTAACTCAACCTCTCACAATGTATGCTGTGAGGAGAAGATCAACCACTGCAGTGGCAACAACAGCAGCAGAAAGGAGACATTTTTAGAAATATATCATTTATTCATATTTTGTACATTAGCAAATAACATTCATAATGTACAGGTTTCATCAAACACAGGGTAGATAATACAGACAGCCTTTTCATTATTATATATTCATATATGTATAAAATAGCTTAAACAGATGCCACAGTCAGGTCTTCAGTCCCACATTATTAAATCCAGTTCAGAGTTTTTCTGCTTTCAGGATACACTCAGCCTATCCTTCAGTGACAAGTACTGTAGAGGAGAAGAAAGAAGGCAAAAACAATTAAAAATGTTCTGCCAAGTTAGACCAGTTCTCAGTGCAGGACAACAAATCTATCAAACCTATAAAAATATATCTATCGCTTCAGGACATGTTGATTGTACTCAATAAGTAACTTCTGATGTTGCAAATATACTATGGTTATTATTCAGATACTCACAATATAGGTAGTCTTTCTAGGAGAACTTTGTTTCTTGGACTCATTGTACGGACTTATTTTTGAGGTCGCTTAAAGATGTTTGTCTTTCAGCAGAAGCAATTTTCTTACAGCAGGAGACTGCCACTGCTGAATAAATGTAGGGAAACACTACATCTCTCCCTCCATTTTTCTTACCTTTTTCCTGCTGTCAACGGCCTGTTGGAGCCAGAGCAGCTCCATGGTCAGGGTGTTTCTATGGAGACGCAGAGCCTCTGGGGTACAGGGCACATCCTGGGCCAAGCAGTACTGCCGGGAACCTGAAGGAAGGATGGCAAATTCAAAATGACTGGTAGGTTCTTCTCACTACAGAAGACAAATCTATTGGCAAGTTTTCCTTTTTTTCTTAAACAAGCGAAACACTTCCCAATGAGGTGAGATAATTTAACTCGAATGTACAATGCTATTCCTCCTGTATGGACAATTTTGTTGAAGCTAATTAAAGTTTTTGAAATTGTTTCATTAAAACCAAGTCATTATGGCCACCCATAATAAATATAAATATAATAATTTGTAGTATTTAGTAATCAAGATAAGGGGTGAAACAAATCATCTTGTCAGTGATTAACAATTTTCATAATCAATTAATCATTTACATAATTTAAAAGGGGGGAAATGACAAAACACTTTGTTTTGATATTCTCTCAATTATAAGGATTTCTGCTTTTCTTTGTTTCATACCTTTTTAAATTGCATATCTTTAGTTTTTGGACTGTTGGGTGGATGAAACAAGCAGTTTGAAGGCATCTCCTTGAGCTCTTGATAATTCTGATGGACATTTGTCACACTATTTCTGAAATTCCATATGTTTAAGTTTGATTGTGAAAATACTTGTTAGTTGAAGCCCCAAATGAGATGCAACCTCTGTTATGAATTAATAATTATACATGCAGAAACATAAATTAAATATAATCTATTTTCAAAACCGCTTTGCACACACAAATAACAAGCTGGGAGCACTGACATTGTGTGCAAAACTCTCACCTTTGCAAGAGTGACCATCGTTCATGTCCAGCTCCAAACTGCTCCAGACGGTCGTGGAGTCTCCTGTGCTCTCCATCACCCCTCCATCTTTATCTCCCACAGTGCTTTCTTTCTGTCCCTCTCCATCCCCTCTAACATTGCTACTGGGTAAACAGTCCCTGGAATGACAGGCCTGTCTTTTGGTTTGTGAATCATCTCTCTCGGCTGCTAGCAGGACACAATGATCTCCTCTCTCTTCTGATGAGGGTGGTGATAGTTTCTGGGGACTGGCACAGACATCTAGTCCTGGACTTGAAGGTTTACTGGCAGAGGTGCTGGGTCGTAGAAACGGGCCGTCCTGGTGATGCAGGAGCAAAAGAATTAGAGCCAAGTTTAAAGTACAACCAAGAGGTCGATTAAATCACACTCTCCTAACAGTCACTGTTACTTACAGTGTCTGTGAAGTGGGGAAAGGGGATGAGCGTCTCCCTCCACTCTAAATGTGTCAAGCGTCCATCAATCTCTTCCACGATGTCTTCAAAGTCCTCTCGTGCACGGCTGACTTCGTTTCTCACTAAGTACCCACGTGCAGATGCCTACCGAAGAGAGTTACAGCAACTATAGCAACGGCCCTAGGTAGGAATGCTAACACAAGCTAAGTAGCTAAAGCTAACAGTAGCTATGAGTTGGCAAAAGCAGCTAAACAGCCCGAACTAGCAAAAACACAAGTGACTGCAACTTACTTCATATATAAAGATACAATTTTGCGCATTACAACTTGAAAGCAGGCTAATTAAAAAACGTCATTACCTGTAAACAGGTGAGTATCTTCTCCCACTTGCTTCTGTCCATTGCTATGGTAACGTGACAGCGTTACTCCGGAGAGCGGGAGATGAACTCGAGCTTTTGATTTTGTTCCGGTGTCACACTCAAAAATTAAAAGTCTCCTTGTAAAATGTAAACATTTACGTGTACCGGTTTAGCTCTTATCTTGATATACTGGCGTCGGTACAATACAGTGAAGATTTTACATTTGAAACTGTATTCAAATGACCGAAATAGCTCTGGAGTAAAACCGTCGTTATAGATGTGGTGTTATATTTTGGTAAAACGTGGGCGGAAGTGACCCTGTGTTGGTACATTCAGTTTGCAATGTTGCTGCTCGTCACATGGCACTTTTTCTCAAAGTTTTTTGCCACAACTAATGACAATGAGTAGTGGTTCAAATCAGAGGACTTTGTTCCAGACTTGGGGTGGTTCCGTTTCTCAAAACAAAGATGTTCAACCGAGAAAATGTCTCAAGAAAGCCGCTGGACTGCGCAAAACCGCCCCAAACAACGCTGCAAAGGTAGCCACAAAACAACAACCTCCTCGAAATCCACTGTGGACTGAAATAGGTCAGGGGTCCACAAACACACCAGAGAACCAAGCGAGGACAGAGGACTTTAACCCTGCGTATGAAGATGACGATGATGATCTGATGGTGGTCGCTGTTTATGAAGCTGAAAGGACCCTGCAACTTGATCATGCCAACTCTTTTCAATATGACAACCCTGTGAGAACAGACAGCACTTCCCTCTCTCCCATCCCATCAGGTGTGCAGACATATCCAGACTTCCCTGGCTTTGACAGCTCCTCAGCTAAAGTATGGATTTACCCCACCAACTATCCCATCAGGGAGTACCAGCTGAAGATCTCAGAGGCTGCCCTGTTTCAGAACACACTGGTGTGTCTTCCCACTGGTCTGGGAAAGACATTTATAGCCTCTGTGGTAATGTACAACTTCTACCGGTGGTATCCATCGGGGAAGATTGTATTCATGGCTCCAACCAAACCTCTGGTGGCACAACAGATCGAGGCCTGTTATAAAGTGATGGGCATCCCACAGGCACACATGGCCGAGCTGACAGGTAACGATCACGGCACAAAGACCAAGGCATGCCTCTTTTAGCCTCTGCTAACAAGTCGCCCATCTTATCCACAGGCAGCACAGCAGCAAAGCAGAGACAGGAGGTGTGGAGGACCAAGCGCGTCTTCTTCCTCACCCCTCAGGTCATGGTGAACGATCTGTCCAGAGAGACCTGCCCAGCCCAGCAGGTCAAGTGTGTGGTGATTGATGAAGCCCACAAGGCGCTGGGCAACCATGCCTACTGTCAGGTACACAGAGCTGTCACTAATGATCCCAGCTTGCCATTGAATTTTGTCATGCAGTATGTCACACAGGTTATATTTTACGTGGCAAGTCCAATTCCGATTGTGAACCTGCAATAAAGGGACTTTAAAGTCATAATCCACCCAACATTTCTACACTAAATAACACTTTTAACATTCTTTTAAACTTGAGAGGTGGTTGTAAGAAGTCTGTTGCAGAGAATGGAGACTGGTCATACTTAAGGGAACAAGTAATTACAGACAGACTCCTCCTCATCTTTACTTTGTGCATCACTGGGTGTTCATACACTGGTGAAGGCACTGGAGGTAGAACTGGAGCTTGCTAGAATGGTGATTTGAAACAGCCAAAGCATCTTAACAGCATTTAATTCATTTAAATTCATTGGATTAGCCAGGCAGGTTTTTGCAGGTTTTTTAGGTTCCATCATAAACAAAATTTATTTTAAATATGGATGTCATGTGTAGCTGAAACAATTCATTTTGGTAGTTGAAGCCCTAAATAAGATACAGTCTATAATAAACGACTACTGATCGATCAGTTTCAAAACTTCAGGTTTGCATCCTAACATTGTTTTAGACTAATCAAATAAAGTGTTAACTATGAGCTGTACTTGCTCTTCTCGCTGTTACTCAGGGGATCAGACAGCTCGGCAGCCAGACTCTGCAATTCCGCATCCTGGCCCTTAGTGCAACTCCAGGGGGAGATACAAAGGTAAAAACAATATACGTGAATTGTTTCTATGCTATGAATCCCCTTTATCTCTCTGGCCTAATGTGACCGAAAAATAAAGATTCTCCATTTAACTGCTCTCAAATCAGATTGCACCTTTCCTCTCTTACTCCAATCCCTGCAGTCGGTGCAGTCGGTGATCTCTAATTTGCTCATCTCCCACATTGAGCTGCGTTCAGATGAGAGCCCAGACATCCTGGCCCATTCCCACCAGCGCAGTGTGGACAAAGTGGTGGTTCCTCTGGGGGAGGCCCTTTCTGCTCACCAGGCGCGCTACCTGCAGGTAGGGCACAAGCAATTTTGCATCGTATTTAGCAAAACCCCTACCTTTTTTTTTTTTTCCAGCTTTTATTTCTACAAATAAACATCTGACATGACAGTCAGAGTTTAGGGAATGTGAAGAAGGACACTTTTCTTTACATAATGCCAAGCACCAAGAATGGATTTCTGTCTTGTTGATACCAATAATACTTTATGAGTCAGTCTTTGTTGTCCATTATGTTTTCACTGTCAGATTCATTTATAATAGTAAATACACACCTGCAGACAAGTACCAATTCCCATTGAGACAAAAGTCTTACATTCAACTGTTCCTCAATTGGCCATGTTTGGTTTGTTTTCATCATTGTGTGTGTTATGTGCAGCATGTGATGTTGGGTTTTTGGTCCTTTGCTTCCACCTTTTGGTCACAGTTTGCTTGCTTTTGTTAAAGATAAACCGTGTATAATCTCTTCATCAAGTCTTTCCTCTTGCTGCACGGTTCTTACTGGGTCAGTTAATATTAAATGGATTGATTCGTCTTGAAAGCAACATCCTGTCACACTCAGTGGTCTGGATTTCAGTGCTGGTTGACTAAATGATTAGTCCTGGCTTATTAAACTACAGCTTCTTTCCTTGTCACGGGTTGGTTCACTGTCTATGTGTTCTGTGCTGAAAATGTGCAGCTATTCTTCATCTTACTCAACTGGTTGCACAGCTGGAATGTGACAACTCCATTTGAACATTTAGACCTGCTGTATATTGTGTATATATAGCTCTATTAGGTCTTCTTTGTGTCTTTTCTTTCCTCTTTTCTGAATATGTTTGGATTGTTTATAATAATATAGCTTCTCTTGTTTGTTTTTTAATCATTTTGACTTTCATTTTTCACTTCTGTTCTTCTGTTCATATTACCCCCAGACCGGAGGGCGTCTGCAACCTGCTTGTTAACCTCGACGCCCCACTGCTCTCCCTAAATTTGACCAGACCGTACACACAATAGAAATAACAATGTACTCGCGTGTAAAATGAGCAGACTTTAATGATTGTTGAGCAAATCAGAAAAATGAACCAGTCATGCCGACAGCTTTTTGGGGGCTGTTTTGTGCTTTGCCTTCAGTTTTTTTTGGCCCATTGTATCACAGACATGAGAGAGATCCGCAGCATTCATCCATATAACCAGAAAATAGCCTCCTGTTCTCTCGTCTCAGCGTTTGTGGTTTTGATTGAGCACGGGTGGAGGCTTTATAGACAATGAGTGTTATGTCTGTGAACATCTAGGCCACTGTGTCCAAGCCAGCGTTGAGAAATCCATCATAGACTTTACAACCTGTGTTGTGTTGTAATGGAAACTGATGGTGTAATTTAGACTTAATGCGTAGTGGCATTACGCATAAATTAAAAGTCTGTATTTTCCGAAAAACAGATGTCATGTTTAAACACACGTTCTGTTTAATCTTTGCCTCAGCTGCAAACTGTGAATCAAATTCTTTATTGTTTGTTTTATCTGCATCATACAGTATGTCACACTATTTATCTATAGTGCGTGTGACCCTCATGTGAGAACTCATCATGTTACAATGCTCCAGTAACTGTGGGTTGTGCTATGTTTTGTATGTTTTGCCACACTTGATGCCATAAAAAGGAAAGAATACCTTTTAGCAATATTCTGTAGTAAATACAGTATATAGTATTTTTTGGTTGCTACAAACACGTAACTACACTAGTATGAAACACTAATAAGTGTTCTGTGTTAATGCTGAGTGTGAAGCTGAGATGTTATTTCTCATACTAAACTGCTCAGCTGATGCATGACTATTTAAATAGTTAAGTGCTTGTATATTCCACATATCAAAAAGGGATGAGGTTAATCATGAGCTCCTCCAATACCATATGACTGGACATAATTTATTGAAACACTTCCCAAAACTGTGTAGACCTTGTGTATAGTGTACTCGGCATCACTGTACATTTCCAAAGACAGGAGACAAGCATGTTTATTGAACAAAGAAAACAACAGTAGATTTGTAGTTGCACTTTTTTTTTTTAACAGTTTAACAGAACAGCACACACTACAAAAATAAGCAAAAAGAAAGGGGAAACCTGCCCACATGTATCATGGCTTTACAAGTGTTTACACACTACAGATGTGAGTATCATATCAACTCTACAATCATTTGATGCTAAATTAATTCGTTGGATTTGGTATCTTGTTGTCAACCAAACTGTTTGACTGTAAGACTGGGCGACTTTTCCAACCCAATTACTAACTTTCTTAGCTGTCTATTTCTTTGTTTTACATTTTTTTGCGTATTAATTCAGATGAAACAAACTTTCTCCCAATTTGAGCTCAAGATGTCACTTTTAATTTTACGCATTTAGTAGGCTTCAATAACAATAACAATAACACCGAAGCATTTCATAGAATGCTCCTGTCCTGATAAAAATCACTTCCAGTTCTCTTATCTCACTGGCAACCAAGGAGTAATTGTACATTTAAAAAGCAGAAACATATCGAAATTACTGTAAACTATAGGTGTAGCTGGTTCGACGCATATCACTTTATGTAATATATATTTATATATATATATATTATATATGTGTGTATATATATACATAATATGTATATAAAATATAGTGAAGATAAACATACATACTTCTTGCTCTCTGACTTTATAGACACTATTTTTAATATATATATATATATATATATATATATATATATATATTAAAAAATATATATATAAGTATAATCACGGTCAAGATATTCTCTGTGCTCTGCCTTTTCTTGGTTGCATTGTCTCTACTCAGCAGCAGTGGAATTTGAATGCACACTCACTAACATTGACGAGCATGAGAAATAAGTACATGGGTAACTAGTTCTGTCTTGAAACATGAGGAATGCACTGAGATGCATCATTTTCTTAAGAGAAAAGGATTTATAGCATATATACGTACTTTTATGATTGTCATTCAGCAGTACAACCTGTGAGTTTTTCAGCATTTGGTTTGTAGAAGTATGACATTTAGTTTTTACCCTCTCCCTGTAGCTGTACATTCATGCACAAACACCTATGAACATGTTGTTCTTAGATGTTCTATGTTTGTGTCACCTGTTGTGTTGAGCTTAGTTATGGTTAAAGCCACCAGTTCTGGTCTGGATGTTGCAGTTCGTGTTGCATGCTGCAGAACCCCCCCAACCAGCCACTGACCACACCATTAGAATAGGTTAGCTTAGTGGCCCAGCAACTATGTAATAACTTGCTTGTTGGTTATCTGGTAAGTATTGCACTTATTGTTGGAACTAAATTATTGTTTCTGCGGTGTCACTGGCATCACATAGACTTGTAACCTGTAGTGAATTCAGATTTTCAGAAGTAAAGAAACAGCTGATCAACAGTGACATTTGAAATAACATCAGCAAGCTAGAGAATCTTTTTTTCTGTTGTGCATTGACCTTTACTGCACATGACAGGACAATACAGCTGTGCAAGAAAACAGAAAGGGAGCATATAGATAAGGCTGCATGTTCACTTGATTGACTTGTTTCTGACAGCACTCAATCGTCACCGTGTCCACAAAGCACTAAGAGTTAAAACTATTTCAACTTTTAACAAGAGGGCAATGTGCTCAGAAAAGGTTGTTTTTTTGCCATCTCAAAGTACGAGCAGGAGATGAATGCTATGCTCCACCATAGCATCTGGGTTGTATCCATGAAGGTACGGCAGTGGTTTAGTTCAGTTATAAAGGGTGAAATGAGAATATAGCTAAGTGAACAAGAATAAAAATTCACTGAGGGGTAAAGCAAGGGCTGAATTTTCTTTCAGGCCCTAACTAATCTTGAGTGTATTGGGCGGATTGTCATTTCAGGTAGAGGTGGTGACTAAAGAGGATGTTGCACCTGAGGCTGTAGCTAGGCTGTGGCAGTGTTACGGGAGTATTTATGAGGCTCAAGGGTCACAGAAATGATCCTGCTTAATCCTATCGTCCCTCAGGGTCGCTCCAGGAACCAGATCTCATTCTGACGGTTGCTGTGAGCAGGGTTGGTGTAGCCGGCCACGATGAACGAGTTGTTGACGCACACACCAGGAGAGTCGAGCAGCTCGGCCATGGCGTGGATCTGATTAACGATGGTCACTTCATTGGTGGGACCAGTGAAGCTCCTGGAGGGAGCAGGGAGTAGTGAATGAGTATGAGGCGTCTAAGCCAAACAGGAAAAAACAGGCCAAGTATTTGTTCTAGCACCACTGATCGTTGCTTAAACAGTTAATTTAGGTAAAGCGAGGTACTGACCTTGTGTATACAGTAGTGGCGGGCCAGATCTCTATGGTGATCTCGTTGTCAGTAGGTTGTGGGGGCTGGGCCTGATGCACATCAGGAAGGAAATATGCCACAGTCACGTCATGGGAGATCACAGTATGGTTCTCATCTGTGCGCACCACTGTAACAATGGGGAGCGTCATGCCCAGGTAGTCACCTACAGATGTAAAGGAAACTACAAATTAGTTTGAAATTTAAAAGGGACAGAACCTGGTTGTGTGTTTTTAAATGGCCCCTTGCTTGCGGACTTACCTAAGGAGTTCTGCTGGCAGATGTATCTCATTATCCTCATAAAACCATAGCAGATGCTCTGTTCATAAGTGTCCTCACGCAGTGTTATACAAGCCCAGTGGCCCTTTTCATATTGGCGTTTCTCATACAGCAGCTCCCCACACTGAAAAGGAACAGATGACAAAAGACGGAGTTAGAACTTCAAGTGTGCATGAATAATGTGTTAAATTGAATTAAGTCTCGTTATGGAACGCCTCTGGGAAAGGTCTAGTCTAAAGACCTGGTTATAGCAGTGCTTCCAATCCACATCTTAGAACTGTTATCAATATTTACACAGATAAATCAGTGACATAAATAATACTTTGTTTCGTCCTTTTAAAAAATATTTTTATTTGGTAGTTTTATTCAGACTCGTATGTCTCACAGGGGTATGATTTACAGTCTGCTTGCTGTCAACGTGCGGTCCTTTAACAAGGCACTGAAACCTGCTCTAAGAATAGAGTGCCATGATTGTCCTTTGTTTAACCGGAGTCTCAGCCAAGTTTTAATGAACTAATTAACTCAAGTTAAACCAATTACCCGTCTTTATTTATACAACCCCCTAAGGAGTTTAGACGGCTTATTGTATTGGGTGCCACGATCATCTTGTCGAAAATAAATAGCTGACTCATACTCGCACAGAAGGTCTGTATGTATTCGTAGACAATGACGCCGTCGATGTTCTTTATGTGATGCACCCTGATTTTGTTGTTGTTATTGTTGTTGTGTGTGCATCATCATCCAAGGCCTTAAAGTTTTTAGATGTTTTGTGCATCTCAGTGTTATAAAATCAATTTGTTAATGTTGGTTAGAAGAATAAAATGAAGGTTTTCAACATGCAGATGTTCATGTGAAGTTCAATCAAATTGAACTGCAATGGCAGAAAAAAAGGGGTTTTGTAAGAGTCTGTTTCTCCAAGAACATATTTAATTTAATCATGAAGTTATTTCTGTATCCTCATTGAGTCACTTAGCCATTTTGCTATTAATGTGAGCTCCTTGCTTCCGTCCTTGTGGTCCTGCTCTTTGGACTTAAGTTTTTGACTGCTACTCTTCAAAGACTGGGTTGTCATACATGGTCTTTCTTTGCAGGTCTAGTCTCTGGTGCAGACACACTAATCTATTTCAGGTCATTGTTAACCAATTTGATAAATTTTCCCTCTCTCCCCCCCCCTTTTTTTTACATGAAAATGTCTCAGACAAACAGGGTTAATCAAGCTGAATGTATGTAGATTATCTGACGAGGTCACCTTCTCTTTGCGTGCGAGGAGAGTGAAAGGAACGTGTTCTCTGTTACTGCGTCCTTGGTTGTTGCTGGTTAACTGTTGAATGGGCTCTGCCATATCTGTCAACAGACAAACAAAAAATACGTGGTCAGTTTAAACCATGGTCCAAAAATATTGTTGACGTGAGTGAAAACCTTTTTATATTAGCAAACAAAAAGAACTGGCACTTGCTTTGTTCTGAAACAAATGCCAACTCTGGCTGCATGCTGTGTTTAGCCATTTACAAGATGCAATTATGCCTCTTTTCTTGACACTGTGTCTTGAGCCTGTTGAGGCAATCAAAATATATTAAAGCAGAAGCCATGTGGGTTTCTGCTTTAACCCACAGCAGTTTTCACAGACTGACAGCGTACCTATAGTACATATACTTCCATACAACTTACACTTGACATGTCCTGTCTTTAATCTGTATAAAACATCCTCACTTCCAGTAATCTGCTGGCTGGCAGTGTTGGTAGTTTGTGTGAGAAAGCACTGCCAGATGGGCAGAGGGATGTGCCAGGATGTCGCAGAGTGTAATGTTTATTGGAGCTGATGGGGAGAACACTGACTAAAGCTGCCCAAGGCCAGGTTAACTGGTATTAACAGAGAGGGACTACAGCAGCTGCCAATGATCTTTAAATACTGAAACATATTTCACCTATTACCAAATCTTTCATCAAATTTAACAGCATTTTATGTTTCGACGATGAAGTTTGCCCTTTTGGAGCTGTGACCTAATGACACAACCTTTATCCAACCACATCGGCTATAGATGCTTTTATTGCGCTCATGTTATAGATATAATTTAGCTGCACACGCTCAAACTGAAGGTAGTGTGGATTGTACTGCATAATACAACAAGCAACTCAATTACCAAGTTCTCGCTGCATTGCACACTAACGGCATCAACACAAATGTCGAGTCTTTCATGATGATGCTCGTGTAGATTAAATAAGTGAGACTGACAATAATGGCATTATGTTCCGTTGTCGAACTGTCAAATATGTCAAATGCTCAAGGTGAACCCAATTCAATCAAATCTTGTCAATCGATTACCATGGAGGACATCTGAGTCAAAGGGATCTGTAGCATTTAGATGATCAATCCTTTGACAACGAACAAAGCTGTGGGTTGGTGTGCGTGTGAGAGAGAGGGAACATCTCAGCAGTATGAAACTCATTTAGCGGGATCTCGTGGAATCAAGGCTACACTGTAAATCACTGATTAGGAGGAGCGGCTCAGCATGGATATTTGAAAGTAAAATAATATCTCCCAGTTTATGTGTGTGTCTTCAATAAGAGAGACAAGGAGGGAAGGAAAACACACCACAGCTTTAAACCAGACTAGCTATCCACACACCCCTTCAAGCAAACTCCTCACCATCTGATCATTGACTGGCCTATAATATTAACAGTGGTGCTGTAAATTGATGGGAACAGGCCACACAGGAACATATTCATTCTTGTTTTCATCCATCTGTTTCCAACACATTAACAAAATGGGAAAATGTCAGCATTGTCAAAACGGATAAGTGTGGCGAAAAGCAACGCGTGAAATAGGGTTTGTGGCATTTGTGTCACACTGTTGTGTCATTTGTTTTTCGTTTCTTGGGCATGCTAAGGCACTTATAATTGTCAATCTTTATGAAGGGAGAGTAAGACATGGTATGATTTTAGTTTTAAAACAATTATTCCATCCTGTTTACACGCTAGCAGCCCTTCATGCATCCTCATCGGTTGATTAAAGGCATGGAAATCACAGTCTGCAAGGGCTTTTGTACTGGACCAATAGCGTATAAAATAGCATAGATGGGTCTTAAGTGTCATAGATTTGTGTTTATAGCCACCAAGTCTGCCAAAGGCTGCAATGTCACTCATTGCCATGGATACCATTTAAACAATATAGGTGGTGTTATTCTGCTGCTTTTTTTTTTTTTTTTTTTTT
Source organism: Nannoperca obscura (assembly GCA_036024295.1). Classification (NCBI taxonomy): domain Eukaryota; kingdom Metazoa; phylum Chordata; class Actinopteri; order Centrarchiformes; family Percichthyidae; genus Nannoperca; species Nannoperca obscura. Next base: position 21,511 of record JAVQJL010078655.1, read on the forward strand.
TTTGAGCGCTGGACTGTGAACACAATTAGTAGTAGCAAAAGTGAAATAAAAATTGTATATGTAGCATTAGCTAATGTTAACAAATCAAATTGCTCCAACTGCTAGCAAAGCAGATCTCCCAGCTCACCCCACTCCATCCGACTCCATCCCAATTAGAGCAAAGGAGTTTACTGTGCCCTTGGCCTGTGTCATTAGGTACAGTATTGTAGTCCAGGAATTGTCAGCCACAGCCCCAGTACCAGTACAGACAAGATAGCTTATCCCTCCTGAGTCCTCAATTAGTGCTGTGGTCTGATGGAAGATGGAGGAGGGCGGGCCAGTCTGCATTACTGGATTCTCAGTGGTAACCCAGTTATACGAGAAAAGCCTAACCAGGTGGTTCCCAACTTGGGGTCAGGACCCCCCCAAAAATTAGAAAACACAAAATGACAAAATTCAGACTTTTCTTTAATAATTCCTATTTTCTAGTCTTCTAGTCTTAAAAGCATCTAAAAAGTATTTTAACTAAACCATTTAGGGGGAAAACATCACTTTGGTTGAACTGCTCATAACCTAATATGAACCCATGGCTAATTATTGTGTATTACCATACACAAGTTGAACTAATAAAGAGGGATTGTTGTTAATTGATTTGTGTCATACAAGGCAAAGTTAGATATCGGATATGTGTTTTGGAAATATAATTTTATTGTTGTGAAGTGGGAATTAAAACGCTGTTAGCTAATCTCAATGGGTCCATTGTTCTGGTCTGTATATACAAGATCTGTGATTAGCAGTGACTTGGAAGGTTCCGGACTACTAAACAACTGTTGTTGTTGTCTCCAGCTGAGAACTACATCTGAACTTGTATAGTAAAATCAGAGTCCTGAAGCTACAACTCAACAAAATTGGTTGATTGATGGCACAGACAAACTAAAAGTACTTCAAAGTACTTTTGAAGTATATTGGTCAACATTTTTTCCAGAGAAAATATTGGAAGAATGGCAACAATGGTGGCTATGTTGCCACTTCAAAATTAATACAAAAACTTGCCAAAGGCAAATTAGACAGTAGAGACCAATTAAGACGACAGCTTGCAAATACACACACATACAAACTCACCGATCAGCGTTTATCACAGTTTTATTTGTCGCATTATTCTTGGACGCAGCTGTGAACAGTGCGATTACTGTGATGATGTGCTTTTTTTTTTTATAGGTGCTTATTCCATCTTGAGGTTGAAATAATCAACTCATTCAGAGATTACATATTCCAATAAATGCGCAAACTTCCCAACACTGTTAAACCATTCATTTCACGAAAGGCAGTATCCCTGGTAAAAAAAAACAAAAAAAACAGCAGACATGGTGGTCTCACAAAAATCGTACATCGCTCCTTTTTTTTTGTTTTGACAACTGGGCACTTTGTATACTTCACATAATGCCAGATAAATGTCTATGATCCTATTTTACCATTTATTTGACCTACTACACACCACAGATTCTAGTATTACTATTAACCATACCAATACTAGACCATACTGCTACATTGATACCACTATCGTATTGTTATGTTTATGATGTTGTACTGTCTTGTTAGAATATTTGAACCTACAAGAGGAAACCTGTATTTGCTGTTATATGCCTGATAGCAACACAATTAGGCATGGTCTCTGTGGACTGGATTTGAGCGAGAGCTGTGCCAGTGACTGCAAACACTATTTTCCAGATTTACAAAATGCCAGCTTACATGTAAATTCTATGTTTCTTCCTCAGTGTGTAGGCTACACACTGAGATGTGTTTCTTCCACGCTGTTGTTGTTGCATAACTGTTCGGCCTTTTAAAGTACAACATGTCTCCATGCTAGGAATTTATCATATTTGTCCGTTTGCTCCAAAGTTTGACCTTTCTTTTTAATGCATTAGCTTGTTTAAAAACGATACAGTTTTCCAGTTGAAACGCGTGTGCGCGTGAGGGGCGGGACGTGTGTTTGTTGTAGCTGGGACTGCTGGGAATCTATGTGCCTCACTGGAAACTAGGTCAATGTACATGGAGGCATGCTTTGAGGAAGTTGAGCCGAAGTACCATAACAAGGAAGTTTATATCAATCCCCCCCCCCCCCCAAAAAAAAAGGATGTATCAAAACGTAGGGGATTAAAACCTAAAGGTTATGTGTTTGCTAACGTTGGTTAACTATACAAAGTGCCTTGTAACATAGCCTATGTGTCTGTTTATTCTTTTTTTTTACCTGGAGAAACTTCCACTTGGTGTCCCCTCGCTACGTCCTGCCAGTAATGCAGCAGTCGGCCTTCGTCTTCCTCCATGGTTTCTCCTTCTTCTTCGAGGCTGCCGTTGCCCGAGTCTGACAGCTGCTCTTCCGAGAAAGACTCCAGGTCCTCCAGTGTGATCATCCCGTGCTGCTCCGACCCGCCGCGGTCACCGGCCCCGCCGCTGCCGCCGCTCATTTGGCAGCCGCCTCGGTCCATTTCTGTTCGTACGAGTAGTAACGTTACACTTAACTAGCTTAATTACAGAGTAATGACACCTAAAAGGGTTGTCTACAAAAAAAAAAAAAACTAAAGTCACTTATGAATCGCTGCTGAATTTCTGATTTGATTTGCTCGCCCAGATCCCGATTAGGACAGCCGTTACTTTCTGTTCAACAAACCAAAGCACTAGCTTTCCTCGACACATGCACGCGAGCCATAATGTTGTCTCTGACTCAAACGAGCCATTATTCCTTCGCGGTGTGTACTTTTCATTCGCCAATAAACGAGAAAAGAAGTCCTCTCCTTCGACTGCGCGGAGCGGCGCGGTGTTTCCCTCTTTGTAGCCGGGGGAAATGCGATGTTTACAGGAGGAGACGAGGGCGGACCACGTGACGCTGCGGGCTCACTGTCACACAACCCCTCCTCCTGCTAAAGACTCGAGACCGTGGATGTGCCCGACACCCCCACAAGGGTACACGCATTTCATCCAGCAGTAATCCAAGAAGGGGCGAAGATGGCAACAATAATAAAAAGTGCCCTCTGACAGTCAGCGTCGGTTTTGAGCAGCATCTTAGCAGCAGTTCCCAAGCGCCTTTTGTGTTTATTATTTCCTAATTAACATTTTTATATGTGAGGACAGATGCGTCTTTATTATGTGCTGTACTGTAGTCCATAGAGCTGTAATAAATTATCTTCATTATCAATTATTCTATATTATATTCAATTTTTTTGATTACTTTATTAACCATTTAGACTATAAAATGTAAGAAAATTGTGAAAAGTCTTGGCAAATAGTTTTTTGCCTAAGAAAAACCCAAATATATTCAATTTTATAACTGGAGAAGCTGGATTTGCATTTGTACTTGACAAATAATTGGATATCAAAAACATTTCTGTTAATTGACTAATCGTTTTAGTACTAGAAACTGTATTTCTGGTCTATTTCTGGACTATTTTATCTCATTTTATTTCATTTTGTTGATTTTATTGCTTTTTAAAATTTCCTTCTAAGTGGCTGTAGTGTATTTATTCACCTTATGTGAATCACTTTGAATTCCTCATGTGTTTTCAAAGTTGCCTTGTCTAGTGCTGTATAGTAGTCTAAAGTAACATTTTGAAGTAGGACTATCCATTTAACAAGCCATGGGTGATTAATTATTATTTGTGAATTTTACAACTTTACAATAATTTATTTCCAACCTGTCACTGTCTACTTACACCGTAATACAATCTTCACTCTTTTTGGCTTCAGTCACAGCAGTCTTCAGTCAGTGACAGCTTTAAACTCATTCATTATAACATATAACACCTTGTTTGTAACAGTGACACCCGGTTGAACATGTGATTATTTGCATCGTGACCCTTCAAGATATTGATGAATCTCATGACAACAGGACACCTAGTGGTAGAGGAAAGGAGGGAGTTAAGAGTATGTGTGCATGACAGCCATCACTGTCTTTGTTAGTGTGATAGGAGATGAAATACACTCACTGAAACATACTTTAAAATACACATTAAGCTGTGTGGAAATGAGTTCTGAAAAAGAGGGATGATAATACATTTTAAATAATCATCTCTTTCGTTCTTTGCATTGATACATCTTGTATTCCATTATCTTTAATAATTTGTTATTGTGGTTGGTGGTAAACACACATTTCCCTTGTGGGGATAACAAACAAACTTGCTAGGGAACAGACTAAGCAGGATTTTCTCTAAACTGTGTCACTGCAACAGCCTACCACCATATTGCACTCGTCAACCTGCACGTAGAGAGGGCATTATGTAATCCTCTGTGTCTGTGGGGTGAGTCTCCATGTAAATACACACATGCAAACACAGACACGTACACTGATACACACACACACACCCTACAACACTAATAGGTCCCCTGCCCGGCTGTAGACCTCAGCATGCATCCACCTATGGCTTGAGGTTTGTCCGCATGTCTTCTCTTCATTAATACTCACAGCCACACAGTTTGATTTACAACAACCCTCGAAAATTAAATAAGGACCCCTGCAGCAACGATAGGGTTTCATCGTTTATCACATGATTAACCAGATTGGAATTCCCACACTTTGTTTGAGAGCAACTTGTTTTTCAGTGATGTACGAGGCAGACACGCACGCACCCACGCACGCACACACACACACACACGCACACACACACACACACACACACACACATACGCCAACAAGTGCCTCCATTGTTGACATGCAGCAGTGAAAGTTCACTGTAGTGTAGGTTCTGTTATTAATAGCTGCCTACAGACTGGCTTTTTCACTGATTCCCCACGTCATTTAGCTCAATGCCTCTCAACCAATCAACTGTCGGCCCCCACTGAGCATGCTCAGTGAGGCTGCCATCGATGATGTTATGTGGCACACGTCCTCTCCTCTCCTCTTTTTAGTAAATATTACTGGCTTTGGGAATCATCCAAATCCAACATTAATTTCATGTCTACTTTGCTTTTTTATGAGACCTTTACACTGAATTAATTCCCTCCAGACCACAACCTACCTCACCCTATATGTGGTACATTAAGCAGTTTAAAAAAAATGGTGTAAAATCATAATTTTAATCTTGATACATCACTGTTGTTACTGTGATTTTCCCCTTCTTTCAAGACCCTTTTTGCTTCCTCCCTTCATTTGCCATTGCTTGAAACTCTTGCTTTTGTTACCATGACATTTAAGACTAGGTGTCATTTTAATTTAATGACACAAATCACAAATCCTATTTTCTTCACTTCAGTTTTGTTTTCTTTCTCTGACTTTTCCTTCATGAATGATTTGTTATTATTTTTTATCTGTTTATTGGTTATCGAGACAGGTTTTTAATGATTGTACTTTGTTGAAATATCTGGTTTGTCATAACACTCAGAAACTGTAGAACACTTAAATAGTTTGCAATCTTGATCCATAACTGAACACTAATATCAGCCCATAAACGTGCAATTTTAAAACCATTTCATTTCAAAATATCATATGTTATAACAGCACGAGCAAAGACCCAGACTGTTTTACTTCCACTTCATGTTTTCCTGATGATGAATGTATTCCACTGAATGAATAGCTAAGTATGCAAATAAACAAACTCCAAGTTGCACTGGTAAACTAAGACTAATAGTCTGATAGCACTAACTGGCCACAACTATCACTATCACATTCACTTTGTTCTCTAGGATATTGTGCTATGCATTTTTCACTGTTTTCAGATGTTTTATAGACTAAACAATTAATCCTTTTCATTTTTTTAAAATTGGGAATATCTTCCCTAGTTGCAGCCCTAGATAAAAGCATAAGACAGATGCAAATCAGAGTACAGGAAACAAGCAAAACTACAGTTCCAATGAAATTGTAGTTGAAGTAGAGCACCGTTCATTCGGTCGTTTCACTCCACATTCCTACCAGACAAAAATGGCGACCTCACAAATCTGGTTCTGTGTAATCTCATAATCTGGTCCTGATCACTGCGTACACATTCCCTCATTGAGCTCCTCCACCAGTCAATTAACTAGAGAGTGGAGAGAGAGAGATTTTGCCTTGTAACCAGCCTGTGGCCCTTTTTCTCACCCACAACCACACAGACATGCAAATACAGTGTAGTATACACACTGCACACACAAGACGTCACTGTGTTTTTATTCATTCAAAATTGAAACTACAAGTCAATTTCTTGTAATTCACAAAAACATTAACAGGACTGTGGACTGGGTAATTGTTATACTGTAGACCAGAAAACAAAATAGTTGGATGGATAAAACAATGTAGAGACAAACTTGTTCCTCTTAGAAGAAAAGGCCATTGTGCTATCTTAATTAAAAGGGTAAATTCTGTCTACAGTGGCCAACTTGGACCGGGTCCGACATCTAAGCTGTGTCAGCATGCTAATGTCAGCATGTTAGTTGTTAATATGCACATTGCAAACTATTAAATGTCTGTATGTTGACATCTAGCCCGAAACATTAGACATGTCAGCATCGCTACAGTTCCTGGAGCTTGTTAATATCTGGACATTTATAATGCAATGTTTAGAAACTATAATAATCTGATAATGGTCGGATGCATGAATATTAATGTGGCATTTTAAAATGTTAAAGAGGATCAAAGTCATTAGGAGTCATGCTCTGGAGATCAGGAAAGTCCGTACCAAATTTTTAGAAAATAGAAGAAATTGAAGTATGGAAAAGGGTTAGGCCTTTCTCAGTTCACATAAGAAACGTGTAAACCCCTTCGGTGGAAATGTTGGGTCGAGTTAGGATGTCTTTCAACAATGTCACCGCCCACAAAGTCTGACTTAGCTGTTAGCCTTGTCCCCTGTGACTTGATTTAACTTAAGTTCCCCTCCTTTTTCTGATCCTTTTATGTCATTATTAATTGAAAGACCTACAATATTATTTGTTCCTGTACCTGGTGTTACATTGGACCTGCATTGTGCAATTATAATAACTATGACTGAATCATCCATTAATTCTTCCCATCAGCTTTGTAACATTCAGTATTGTAGTTTCTTTATATGGTAATTATTTATTTTTGTTTTAAGCCATTACAGTAACAGGAATTAATATATATATATATATATATAATTATAATTAATATATAATTAACTTATAAATATAAAAGTTCCCCATTTGGTCAGAAAATCCTCTTTTCTGCTCCATATCCTGATAAGATTGTATCTTTTTAACCTTATAACCTCACTCCACTAATTAATAACATTGCACTATTAAGTAACTATTTGAGTTACTTAAGGTTTGTTAATAATCTTTGGACCAGGCTTTAGTTGGCTCCTCAGTTTCTCAATACATCTTTCTCAGCAACCACCTGTTAAGTCTCTGTTTTCTAGTTTAAACCATATCATATGTGATGAAGCACAATCCTAACCAGATGGGCTGCCCTCCTTACGCTGTCATGAAAGAACGTTTAAGGGTAGGTGATACAGCTGTTGATGTTTTCTGAAAGGCCAGGGGAATTACGGATTAAACCTTTCTTTTTGTCTTTATAAGCTGTATGAAGCACACTCACATTTCAGAAATGGGGTGACCAGTTTCCACTTACTTGTTGTCAAAAATGTTAAATATGCAATATAATATATATAATGTGTATGTGTGTCAAGTCAGCTGCTAGACTAAATCCAGCTACTTCCACTAATGCAAAAAAATACTTTTTACTCAAATAATAAATGTTCTTCTATTTAAAACTTTGATTCATCAATGTTAATTACACATTGTCTTTTATTATATATCATATAATAAATAAATGTGTGATATAAGTATTTAATCAAAACATATGTCACAATATTTTGAAAATATTATGTAAATTTGTGTGTATGTTTAAAGTATACTATATACTTATATATAACTATATACTATTGTATTCTCACATCACATTATCATTAAGCTTTGTTTCCACTTCATAACACAGGCAAACTTTACAAATCAAAACAACCAAATTGCTTGTCATCTGCTAGACAATCTATTATTATTTTATTTTTTTACCAATTGATTCCAAAGGGCAGCCTTTTAGCCTGTTCTGTTTCCAGAGCAGCAGTTCCACACAGCTGAAATTGAAATTGTAATGACTCAGACTTCCATTTTCCGCGGCCATGAGGATGAATAGATATTGTTAAAATTGTCTGTTTGAAATACTGCTCCCATCTCTCCTCCCATTATCAGGAAATGAGGACAGGAGGAGGAAAGAATCCAACAAATTTTAGTGTTATTATGTGTCTCTTGTTGATGTAAGACTTCTATTCAGTCTGTGCGAGTCGGTTTATCAATACAGGTAACACCCATGTATCTCAAAGTGTGTGTGTGTGTGTGTTAGTGTGTGTGTGTCTGCTTTGTATCAGCAGGGTGCTAGATACTCAGTCTGATGCATTACCCTTTAACACAGGAAATGGCCTATTATTGATGTCCTATGTATCTGTTCATTTCTGCCAGGTGCTGGAGAAATTCATGTCTCGTCTGGTCCAGAACCGGGTGATGGCACACAAAGACCTGCGGACTCTCAGCAAATACCAGCTCATCCTCGCCAGGGATCAGTTCCGCAAGAACCCACCACCATACATCAAGGCACGGACCCTGCTCTATAAATTACAGGATGCTATTATACTGTATGCTATAGTATATCATTTTGATATGATACATAGCCATTCAGAATTACCAGTGCTCCTTTTTAAGATGTATAGAGCCACAAAACTGACAAAATGTAGTAAAAGGTTATCTGACAAGTAAAAAATATGTACATCTCTAAATAATATTGTAAGGTAAATTATTAAAATGGAATGTAAAAAATGTACCCCAAAAAATGGTTGCATCGTGGGTAACGTAGACATTTTGACAAGCAAGAAGAAAGCATGAAACAAAAAAGTTTATCTCTGATTCTGCTGAATTGATATTTTTAAAGCTGTCCTTCTTGAGTCCAACAGTGTTAGAGGAGTGCAATGCCAATCGCTGGAATACACTTTTAAGCTAGCTAGCTACACAGTCCACCCACTTGTTCTATTTATGTCACCTACACACACACACACACACACACACACACACACACACACACACACACACACACACACACACACTAAAAAAAACAACCCGTTTTCCACTCTGGACTTACCTGAACACGACCATCTCATTATCATATAAGCTTGAGGAAAACTGGAAATTTGGGGAGGAAGTTGGGAAATGTTTCGTGGAGAATATATAGACTAGATAAATTACTGAATGTGTGCTAGGACCAAAAAATAGTAAAATAAATAACTATTATAAATAAAATGAGCTAGTGAAAGGTATCTACATTATGTGAGTAAAACAAATGATGTTGTCATTTATTTATAAACTGATTTCCCTTTTACCAACTGACTGGAGTTCAAAGGAATTTATCAAGTGTTTTTACACTCCTTTTTAATTATTTAACTAACAATATTATTACTTTTACTTGTCATATAACCTTTTCCATGCAGTCAGTTTTTGGGCTCCAGAAAGATGTGCCCAAGGCTGTAGAAGAAAATCAATCCCACAGTGAGATATTAGACGGTTTATAAATGACCTGTCTAGATTATTGGATTTGTGCTACATTTTCTTTTAATGCCTTTTAGATGATTGTTTGGTAGTTCAGATATTCCAGATAAGCATGGCCACCTAATGAAGCATCAAAGTTTTTATATTTAGTGGGAGTACATCAGATGACACTGCAATTTAAATACCATTTCAGTATTAAGCTAAAGACATTATTTACTTTAATTGTATTTTATTAGCAAATAACAATTATGCATTTATGTATTTTGAAATACAGTAGAAACAGTGTAAAATATGTTATCGGGACAGTTGACAGCTTATAATTTGGATATTTTATTTAATTAAAGCTTTTTAAACAAAATCTTATCCGTGGTCTCACATTGGTCTTACGGACTCACATACTCCCCTGCTCTCTACAGGGACCACAGCAGGGAATGCTGGAGGGCGACTTTGCCCTTTGCATCAGCCTGTACCATGGCTACGAGCTGCTGATGCAGATGGGGCTCAGATCGCTCTTCTTTTACATCCAGGGAATCATGGACGGATCCAGAGGTCGGTCACCTCACCTCCAGGCTTTCAGTGTATTTAGTTGCACTTTAGCCAGAGAACATTGCTTCCTCACATACGCAGATTATCCATCGGTGCCCCCCGGTGTACGTGCACTCAATAATATGTACTGTCTGTCTTTGTAAAACACGTTTTATATGTGCACTCTCCATGTTTTCAGAGATGTCCAGGGCCAGAAATGAGCTGCAGAGGACTCCAACCTTCATGGACCTTCACCATGAGATGGAAGCGATGTTTGTGAAGCCATCTGCTGGTACCTGAGCACTCGTTCATTCCATATCATTCAAAATTTATATATATATATATAAATATAGCAAAGACTACACATACTCTATTTGACTCACATCCTCTATGATTAATTCTTCTAGGTCCAGATGAGCCCTTCATTTACAGTCACCCCAAATTGAAGAAACTGGAGGAGGTGGTGCTGCAGCACTTCAGAGTGTGGGCTGAGAGCTCAGCAGACAACAAAGGTGATTTTACTTATAGCAGTGCCATGCTGTGACTCTCACACGCAATGATTGTTAATGCTCTGTTAAAGCTGAAATTCTCTTCATTGTCTTAATACAGCAACGCGAAAGCATCTAGCATTGTGTCAAAGATGTTTAATTTTGTTGCTATGCTTGCATTAAATATGCAGCATTGGTGTTGTATTGTGTGATGTTTACAGCCTCTCTGAAAGTCCTGGTAAATTAGTAGACAGTGAAAGAAAAAAAAATTACAAAGTAAAAGTATCCACAGTACAGCATTTTTCCCCATGTAAGAGCTAATAAATGAAACCTAGACTTTGGAGCAAAAATCGGAATAATTTTGGATGTGGGTATGTTTACACTTAAAGAAATAAAGAGGATCACAGAACAAAGCATTCCAGCATCTGAACCAAACAGGCACACTGTATGTTAAAGTGCCGCAAGAAATCAGCTCATGATTACCGAAGGACACTTTTAATCAGACTGTTTCTCTTCCGTCTTATAATAATGTCCAGGTTCAGCTCCTCAGGAAGCAAGCACGCGTGTGATGATCTTTTCATCGTTCCGGGAGAGTGTGCATGAGATCGCAACCATGTTGAACCGGCACGCTCCGCTGATAAGGGTCATGACCTTTATGGGGCAAGCCTCAGCAGGGAAGGGAGTCAAAGGCTTCACACAAAAGGAACAATTGGAGGTAGAGGCCCTATGCCTTTTTAAAAAAAGATTTTTATTAAGGGGAGATTAACAGTAATGTTTGACTTACAGTTTATAGTAAATTAAGAATGATTAATTAATATGGTGGAAAAATCCCCAAGAACAACTTATTAAAAGCATACATCACGCAAAAAATCTGCTGTATCAACTATACCACTACATTTCCCAATGAACTCAGAGAGGAGAGTGTTGAGGCCTAAATTCGTACCTGCTTCAATGAGTAACATACATGATTAAATGTCACCTAAAGTCCCAGAAAACTTTAATAGAACACAAATACTCTAGACTTTATTAATAATAAAAACCCTACTCATTAAAAATTACACGATTGTTTGTTTTACATGCCTATGCACACATCATTTACTAAAAACAGACCAGATCTTTAATATGTTATAAAATGGTGATTATATTTGTATGCATGTACACAACAACCTCAATTTAAGTAGCTAGCACAGATATGCATTGACATGCTACATTTTCTGTATATACTGATGGACGGACACGTGTTTGGCATGACAACATAAGGTGGAAATATTAGAATACTTTTACTATTTATAGCTTTGTTTCTACTGTTCACTCGTGTTGTAGGTGGTGTACAAGTTCCGTCAGGGAGGCTTCAACACGCTGGTGTCGACCTGTGTGGGGGAGGAGGGGCTGGATATCGGAGAGGTGGACCTCATCGTTTGCTTCGATGCACAGAAGAATCCCATCCGCTTGGTGCAGCGTATGGGACGTACTGGACGCAAGCGGCAGGGACGAATTGTTGTCATCTTGGCTGAAGGACGCGAGGAGAGGGTGAGAGTTCGAGTTGCATCCAAAAAAAGCAAGACGGAATCAAATGAAAAGTTTGGTGCTCTTCGAAATGCACTTATCATTTCTCCACTCAGAGAATCAGAGATCAGAGGTGATTAAGCCCACACAGATCCATAAAATCACCTATACCAAACCTTTAACCTTTGTTTTCATCAGACATACAACCAGAGCCAGAGCAACAAGCGCAGTGTGTACAAGTCCATCATCGGCAACAAAAGCGGGTTCCACATGTACCCCAACAGTCCCCGCATGCTGCCCGAGGGGGTGAAGCCCACCCTGCATAAGATGCACATTACCTGTGGACAGTTTGACCATCAGGAGAGCAGCAGACGTTCTGTCAGGGGTCGGCGGTCCCACTCAGAGGGACGGGCCTCACTCATCCACCCTCAAAACCTGAGTGAGTGACGTAGCAGGAGTAGAGTTTTGTTAATTGCAGTATCTGGACGTGGGTTTCTGAGTTTGTGTGTGTCTACTGTGGTAGTTCGGCAGGGCAGTGCAACTCGGGATGGATTTCTGAGCAGTGCTGAATATTCCCTCTGGGCGTCCACCATGAGGCTGCAGGAAGATGAAGTTCACCCAACCCTGAAACCGTCGCACTTCGTGTCTCTACCCAGTGATCGACCACCTCAGGTTGTTATCTATCTTTTTCTGTTTGTTTTTTGTGCTGGTCTGAAAAGTACCAGACAATTTAAATGAAGATAAAGCCATTTTGAGGCTAGAATACCCGTTAATGCCATGAAACCCACACACAGTTTATTTATTATTTTATAAGACCCTTTGATAGTCAAATAATACATTAAAAATAATAAAATAAAGCAAACTTTTAGTCTATAGTTTGTAAAGAATAAAAAGGCTAAGACACCTGTCAATCAAGCATTTCAGATGTAATACCTTTTAATGAAACATATGTTTTCATTTTTCCATTGTGGCACATAGTCCTGTTTTTAACCCCAAGGTTGGCAAGTAAAAAAATAGACCGGAATTTTAAATTGTAAAATGTTCAAGAACCTTTCTATAGTCCTTCCGATATGTATTTTGTTAGTGGCTTGAATATATTGTTACACAATATATTTTTCTAATGTCCCAAAGGATGAAGTTTCCACGAGCGGACCATCATCCAGAGAGCTCTCTTTGTGGGAATGGAGACACTGGCAGCACAAAGCGCTTCCCACCCATGTAGTTGATCATTCCCTCCGCTGCCACCACTTCATTAAGGTGATGGAGCTCGTAGACGGCATGAGAGAAGAAAATGAGGTGAGAACAGGAACAACAGCAAGTAAATGTATGTAGTCCAACTCTGTGGCACGAAGGAAAGTAAATGAATTTGGGTCTTGCATCAACAGCTCAATAAGTGAGTCAGATGACCATGTAACCACTAATTTGTAGTATACACCAATTTATGGAATTTTCCTGGTGTTAGGCAAACTGTCTTACAAAAATGGCTTTAAGCATCTCAAACAAGTTTTTGCTCAGATTCATAAAAGAAAGACAGTAGTCTGTGTTTATGGAAGACCACATTTAATGAACTCACCAGGCTGAAAGGAGTCAGCTGAGTTGCATGCGAACATAAGATTATGATTCATGTCGAGTTACTACAGTCATCATTTTGACCCGGGAGGCAAATTCCTGCCATTATAAACAGGCTCCATGGTGTAATTGTGGCTTTTTTTAAATTATTTTTTTAATTTATACTCAACAGGATGTTTCCTCTTTGTCTTCTTTCTCTCAAATAAAATTTAACCCCTCTCTCAAAATTAAAACAGAAAAACATGATAAAATTACTTTTTAAAGTAGCACTAGGTAGTCTGAACATGTAGCACTCAAAATGTAATGTCATTTTTCATTAACCTTTACTGACATGTGACAAAATATTTTTAGAGACAGGTGAACTAGTTTTTCTCCCTCAGTAATAAAGCTGCAGAAAGATTAAGGCTGGGTGTTTACAGCTTCGAAGCTCATAACTCCCCTGTTTTTTTGCTGTCACCTTTCGGCTGATAATAACAGCTTGGTTTGTGGTGTTAGCTGCTTGTTGATAGCAATCTTGTTTTTCTGGTAGCTTGAATGGATCTGTCATTTCAGAAAAGGTCGTACAACAATGCTCAATCTACAGAACGCCTTAACAAGAAATGTGTTTACCGCACTGTGTTGTTATGGTGTGGTTTCATAAGCAATATCAGCAACATCAGGTTATTTTGCCACAAGACGCTTCCATTACTCTCTTCCTGACCTTGTTTATATTTTGCCAATCCCTTCCTATTACACACCTGAATAAGACCCCTGAATTTGTCCAAATCCTTGTAATTGGGTCAGAGATTATAGTAAAACTGACTATTGGCTGAACAAACAAGTGGACTCTTATTACCTTTTTTTCCCCCTCTAGCATTGGTCAGTACCATATTTGGGAAGGAGAGAATTAGCCCACCTGTTAAAACAAAACTGGATTACAGGGCGAAATGGCAGTTAATGTCTCACACGCCTCCATGCGTGAATTCAGGTCATGAAATACCCAGCAAGCAAAAGAGAACTTCATTTCAAATATTTGATCGTACACAAATGTGAAAAAAAAGACTTTTATTTAGTCTCCAAAAGCAAAAGAAAAAAACAGTACGCTGTACAACACAAAGTCTTCAGTGATCTAAGCAGTGGCCCTGCCTGTTTTATGGCAGAATGATACTATGTAAGTAATTAGCACTCTGCAGTTATTTGTACATACTGTTGGTAGGATGGTACGTCGGCCTAATTGCTTTCACTTTGATAGTATGTTATTCACTTCGAACACTGCAGGCATCTGCATTTAATCTGTAACCTTGCATCTTTTTTATAAACAAATCACCTTTTTTTATGTAAAATCTTACAATATACAACAGTATTTGCATTGGAAATGTAGTGAAGTATAAAGTAGCAGAAGATTTACATACAGTGAAGTACATTAAAATGTTACTGTAGCACAGTTCTTGAGTCAGTCTGTGCTTAGTCACATTCCGCCATTTCCACTAAAGCTGCACATCCTCTAAATCTGTTATTTTAATCATGGTAAATGTTTAGACATTTTTAATCTGGATCTGCATCAAGGTATGCATAAATAATCATTGGGTCAGTGGGCTTTTTTATTCAGGTGAGTGCGGTACTATGATGAAATTAGAAACACACACAAAAAAAGCTAGTTTTAACTTTACACCAAATTAAACTACAATTTGTTTTCAATGTCTGAGATACAGACAAATAAATCGGACCAAACCCTCATTGAAAGAGGTAATAAGTTTATAATTTATCTAACATTTCCACAATAAGTCTGTTTTTGCTTTTTGTTTATTTCAGTTTTTTAGGATGGTTTAGGATGGAAAGTATTCAGTCCCCTTTACATATTTCACTCGGTTTTATTGCAGCAATTTGCCAAAATCGAAAAAGTTCATTTTATTTCTCATTAATGTACACTCAGCACCCCATCTTGACAGAAAAAAGCAGAAATGTAGACATTTTTGCAAATTTATTAAAAAAGAAAAACTGAAATATCACATGGTCATAAGTATAAAACATAAAACAATAAAACAAAGAGTGAAAAATTGAAAGGGGTCTGAATACTTTCCATACCCACTGTATAGGTTTTTTCACATTTTCACACTGTTGAAGCTCAAACATGTTTTTGAAAGCCACAAAGCATATTTGTCCACCCCTGCAGAGTCTTGTTTTCCTTTTTAATTTGACAAATCCACAATCCACAGGAATGAGATATTAACTGTCTCCTATCTTCTTGGGAGCCAGATGGTGCATTTCCTCAGTGTCCAGTGCCACTAAATCCTTAAATACCTAAAAACCTTTGTTCCATTTTTTCCTAATCAATTTTACTCCCGTACATGTTCCCATTAATGCATAGCTGTCTCCCCCAGATATGTTCTGCACTCATCTTTACACAGGGAGAGATAACGTTAGCCACGGCTTACTCGCCTGAATTTGCAGGGAGGCCTTCTGACCCTGAGAGGGAGAACCAAAAATACAGCACCTAAATGAAACTTTATTATAATTTTTTTTATAAATCTTGCACACACATATTCCCTTTGCACTCCAGAAGCCATTAATCTCATTTGAGGCCATTTTCTGTCGGGTGACTTCAAAACCATGCTGTGCTTTGTCTTTATGATTAGGAGTCACAGTGCAGGCCGGCAGGCAGGCCTCCTCTCCTGTGATTATGTAAGGCTTCTCTGAACTGTTACATAAAGCCAGGAAGTAGGTCAGGCCGTGACGACCTACATGTATGCGTTTTGGGCTGCGAAGTAGAGAGTGATTTAAAAAAACAGATGCATAAAAATAAAATAAGACAAATTAAAAAAGCATTAGAGTAACACTTAATTATAGACTTCACATTTGCAAATGAATAATTTACATATTATTGATTATTAGCATGTATGAGTGTCCAATCCTATTTGATCGTGCTTGCGTTGTTTTAAGTAGTGCCAGTATCTCACAATATACCATGGCTTTAAGTACAACGTTTAATTCACCATTTTGCATTATTGTAAACAAAGACAGAAGTTTGGGGTTTATTATGTCACATTACAATGCATTTCTTCCAGCATGAGCATTTCGTCTCACATTTCATCCTTGCTTATTGTCGACATTTGAACATGTTCGAGCTTGACACTGTTGCACGTCTAGTATTACTGGCTGATGTCAGAAGTAGCCTCTTAAAAGCCTTGTACTCTTCTTCTGCCTTCAGATCATCCTTTTATCTGACGCGTATTCAGATTGACTCATTCTTGTGTTGTCATATCAGGGCCAAATTCATGTTGTTTGCAGACAGTAACTATAGCCGTGTCTTTATTGCAGCAACTTTATTGCAACTGTTTGCTGAAATCTTTCTAATCAGTACAGTTTGCAGTATTTGCAATAGAGCAACATTTGAATCAGGGCAGCTGGGGCTAGTCGGTCGATTAGCAATTACCAATATGAGGGCAAAGAAACTCTAGGAATTGTTATCCTAAGCAGCAGACTTTGTTGCAAACACAGACCGGCAGACTGATAAATATGGGTAATGTATTCTTTGTGTGTTTTCATGAGCTTTAAATTTAAATGATTATTGTCGTGCACAGTGAGAGTGTGAGTTACCAGTTTGCTGCTTCCTTTAGTCTTTACCAACAGGAACCCTGTGACCCTCCCAGCCTCTGCAGCTCGCTCTCTCTCTCTCTCTCTCTCTCTCTCTCTCTCTCTCTCTCTCTCTCTCTCTCTGTCCTCGTCATCAAGTTTAATTTGTTCTGCAACATCTCTAGATCTAGAGACATAATCTGATCATATAGGAGTTTTAAGGAGTTGTATAAGGAGGATTACCCTAAAAACTTATGTCTCACATTTCGGGTAATACTTTCACAATATTTCACAATACTAACTGCAGTACAACATCAGTGAGCGTAAAAACTCTTTCTGTAGAGACGTGCAGTTCATTTTTGCCTGCGGTAGCTGTGGTTTGTGACCGCTCATATATTTTGTAGAAATATCCAGCTCATCAGTTCAACAATAACTATCAAAAGATGAAAGGAGTAACACAAACCTTGTTTAAGTACAAGCACGCTTTCATGCACTTATCATCAAAGGAAAACACTATATTCTGATCAACTTTTCTGCGTGAATGTCATTAACTTACATGGTCAAAAATATAAATTGGGATTTAAAATGGTTAATACATAATTAGAATTTTAAATGAATTAGTAAAATGTTAACAGCTGGGCCTATATTTTTAATTCTGATAAGTTTAGAAAATATTTATCTTTATCACATACCTTTTTGAATATTATTTGAATTGACATATTTTTGAACCAGAAGCACATCTAATAACTCTTGGAATGCCTTTTATCACCTTAGAAATATATCTAAAGTTAGATGGTTCCTGTCACAGTCAGATTCTGAAAAGCTGGTTCATGCATTTATTTCCAGTTGACTAAATTACTGCAATGCATTTTTTGCTGGACTGACAAAGCCAGCGTTAAATAAACTTCATTTTCAGAATGCTGCAGTATTAACTCAAACCTTGAACACATCAATCCTGTTTTGGCTTCTCTTCACTGGCTCCCAGTAAAACAAAGAATTGAATTTCAATTAAATCTATGACTCTGGCTTCCAAATCAGCCTACAGTACCTTCAGTCATTATGGTTCTACTCTCTGGAATTCTCTGCTACAACACGTTTTTTAAAAGTAGACAAAAATGATATATATTGTAAACCTTTAGTAAGGTTTAATGTGCGTGGTTTATGGGAAGGACTTTTAAATTAGAATCAGTATTATTATTCCCTTTTTAATAATAATAACTTATCATATTTCCTTTTTATTGTAATACCCTCTTATGTTTTTATCTTGTTTTATGTTTATTTATATATATAATACAAGTAAGACTAGTAGCTAAACAACAATTTCCAGTAGGATGTGTTAGTTTTCTCTTTTCAAAATATAATAGCTGTTAAGTAGTTTAATTTTCTTTCAAATTAAACTAAAAAACAATTAATCAATGCCACTAACGACCTTAACACAGCCCTGGCATCTAATTAAAATGCTTGTGTGGATTTCTTTTCAACGGGGAAACACCACTGATACTGTTTGTATTGTATTTAGTCAGACATGTGAATAGATAACATTTTCTAGTGGAAAGCCTCGCCTGTTTAAAGTATTCCGCCCTCATTAAAAAATGCTGAGTGTTGATGCGTTAATAACAGCTTTCATGCTCTCGCTACAATGTGACGCCCACAAGCTGCTCAGTGTAAGCCTCCAGGTTTGTTTGTCTAATTAAACGATGCTTGTTCAGGTGTCAAAAAGATGATAAACATCAGCATTTGTGCCTTTCGAGATGTTAAAGTGGAACATAAGGCATGTATTAAAGTGAAGTGGTCACAATATGTTGTACAGCCTGTATAAAGGCTTACTGTTATTGTATGTGTTCTTGTGAGATATGTGTCATTTGCCAGAATCAGTCTCACATCTCACTCTAGTTTATGTGTATCCATCTGCCACATTTCAAAAGCTGGTTTTACGGAAGTATGTTGGCAAACAAACATAACAGGAGCACCACAGCGTGCTGACAACCTAACAATAAAACACAACAGTGAGGACACACCACCCCTCATAATGGAACCAGGTCTCAAATCAGAAACCTGCTGATCAAGAATTGAAACGATTCATTCAGTTCAAGCCACAGAGTCCAAGAATGCTTTTCCTGCAAGTACACAATTACTAACTTTCACCGACAGAAGTGATTTGATTGATGATTTTTAAAAATATATTTGAGTAAATTGTGTCTAATAAGAAGAAAACAACAGTTTCACCAATGCTTTGAGACTGAGATGAATAGGTGGTGCAGTAGGCGGGTGACATACAGTACTTCTACACTTTGTGACCTGTAAGTGTAAAAACACAGCAACCCTGCCAACTCCACCTGGATCCTGTGTCCAAGGCCGAGTGGCATGCATGAAGCTCAGTTGTCAGCACTAATGCAGTTTTATAACAGAATAAAGGTGGAAACACTGTAAGGAGGTCTTGCAGTTTCCCATTTTAAACAATGCTTGGGGCGATTTGTTCCCATTCAAATCATTCCCATTCAATATAGTGTGAAGCTTTATTTAATACATAATGACATAGTGTTCATCATCTATGTTTTGTTTTTTTGCCCTCTTTCTAGACAAAACCTTTCCACTCATGCCTTTTCTTGTGCTCACTCTACATTAGGCACCTTTTACTTTCTTTTCTGTTCACTGAGCACCTTGATCCTGCTAGTCACAGGTTCGATGGCACCCCGTCGGCCCAAGCAGGATACCACTCTAGAAGAATCACTTCCACTTCATATGGTTTGCACAGACGACAGGTGCTGGATGATTAGTGTGTGTGTGTGCGTGTGTGCGTATGTTTGCATTTGCTTGTGCGTAAGATACAACACAAAAGAGATGAACAGCTCAAGAGGTTTTAATTTTGGGCAGATTCACGTGGCATAATGTCCTTTTTAAATTGTTCTGGGGAACAATGTCTGACTGTCTGTCTTCCTCGATGAAAAACTAATAAATGGGAAAGGTTACATCAGGCTTTTGAATATGCTCAGATGTGGCTGCAATGTGACCACTTCATAGGAGACTTCCTGATTAGATTACTGTATGAACATGAACTGACAAGCTGTGTTATTAGTGAGTTGGCCGCCCTGAGTGTTGGGAAGTCCAAAGGCTTATTACAGCTCCCTGACCTTGGTTCTCCTACAGAGGATTCTTATACAACTATTCTGTGTGTGTGTGTGTGTGTGTGTGTGTGCGTGTGTGTGTGTGTGTGTGTGTGTGTTCAGGGGGAATGTCGTTACGAACAGGAGCTTCTTCCTTACCTCCACAAAGCGGATGGCCATGTGACGAACCGACAGAAGAAACAGAAGGGCGCAAAGACCTGCACTAAAACTACCACTACTAACAACAAACCCAAACAATCTCACTCGACGTGGTCTGATCTGGAATATATCGACGAGGAAGACGAGGGGCAAAATACACGAAGAACAAGTTTAGTTTCCACATTGGCCGTGACAAAACAAAGACTTCCAGTTGAACATGGTGCTGAGGCGCCTTATGATGACATCACAGATCACCCAGGACCTGAGGCAATTTGCCCTCTACCTTTAAACAATGACTGTCCAGAAGCTGACATGGATGCTGACTGTGTCATTATTAGTGAGGATGTCATGCAATCAGACACAACTTCGCACTTGATTGCTAAAATTGACGAAGATGAAGATGTTGAACTTCAGGCCATGTTCTACCTTCCTAAATGGGATTCAGCTCCTCCTCCCTCCTCTGCCAAACCCCCACCAGAAAGAGATCAGAGTCTGAAGGTCGTCCTGGCCAACGTGGCGGAGCTCCTGTCCCGATCTCCACCGTCACTGTCTGAAGATTCAGTGGCCGACATGGCTGCCCCGTCACTTCCTCCCTCCCCTCAGCTGCCTCATCAGCCATTCCAGGTCAGCTTTACCCTGAATGTGGAAGACGACGATGACGATGATGAAGTGATGATGAGTGGCGCTGACAATGCCTCCCCGATGGGGGACTCAGACGAGCCTCCAGTTGGTGAAGAGGACAGGGAAATCTATCATGATCGGCCTCATCAGGACCTGGAGGCTCCAGTCAGGAGGGGCAGCATAACCCCGGGCAGTCCAACCTGGGATGAGGTATTTGGGGAGGAAGAACTAAATGATAATCATGATGTAAAACATAACAGCAAAGAGACAGAAGATGAGCTTTACAAGCAGGAACGTGTTGGTGAGGAAGCTGAAACGTACAAGGAAATAAAGAGTAAGAATGATGGTGTGAGCGAGGAAAAAGAGAGTTGTTGGGATGACGTGTGGAATGAGGAAATGCCGGACTTGAGAGATGGTGGTGTGAAAGACGACAGGGTCTCTCAGATGGACGAGAGCTTGGATCTGTTTGGGGATGACGAGGCCTTCCTGCAGATGACCATCCCAGACAACTCCGCTCTTGGCATCACACCCAGGACATCAACTAGTGCCGGAGACGTTGCTAATAGCACAAAAAAGATTCCCAACGCTTCACATATGCACCCCCCAACAAAGCCATGTAGCACTACACACACAGCTGGAAGCACACATCCATTACACACTGTACACACAGATGAGTTAACTCATACTTTGCATGCCAACCTGACAGCTCAGCACACAAACACCCAGAACCCTACGGAGACAAAACATAGTACACACACAGCAGTACAAAGTAAACCAGTAACAGACAAGGCATTTACAGCTCAGTGTAAATCTCCCACAATGCAACCAACTTCTGAGTCATTTAACAGCTCTCGTGACTTCTTCTCTGTCAACTTTGACCTCGGCTATTCACTGGAAGACTCGGAGGAAGAGGAAGTAGAGGAAGTTCCTGCCCCGTGCATGTCGACCTCTCCGCAGCTTGAAAAGCAGGCCGTGTCCAACTCCTCCACTCCCTGTAACAGCTTCTATAGACCGAGAATGCCTTTACAGTCCAGTGAATGCAAGTTATCTACACCACAAGTGCAGACCGAGCATAGGAAGAGAGAAATGTCCTCTCTTCTGGGTGGTGCACTCCCGTCTCCAATCACATCACCAGTAGCCAGGCGGATGCTCAGTAACGCCGGGCCTCGCACCCCGTCTTTACTCCACAGTTTAAAGCGGAGGCGACTGGAGGGGCTCACCCCTGAGGCAGAGAGAGCGTCGGTCGTGGAAAACAGCTCACGCCAGGAATCTGTTTGTGTGGCTGACTCCCCTCCTCATCCAGGTTTGTTTACCCTTCAAAGAATCCGATTCCTAAACCTAAACTGTCTTAATACTGGCCTACTTAGTTTTGCCTTTCTCCAGTGTTATCGTGCTATAGAAGATCCCTGCATTGTTCTGTGTGTCTTAACTTCTTTCTTAGCGGAGTGCAACAGTGACAGTGAGAATGAAGTCGTGGTTCATAAAAGAAGACATCCGAACAAGGTCAACCCCTTGTCGTCCCCAGAAATGGTGAGCAAGGCCTGTTGATATTAACTGTAACAAATGATTCATTTTATTCATCTGCTGATGAATCTTGATAAATCGTTTGGTCTATAAAATGTCAGAACATTGTGTAAAATGGCAATCTCCAAAGCCCATGGTGACATTTTCAAATGTCAAATCCCAAAGATATTCAGTTTACTATAACATAAGACTGAGAACCCCAAAATATTCACATGAAAGAACCAGTAAATTAAATGAATGTAAATAAATGTAAAACCAGGCGTTTGTGTACAGATTTTCTAATTGTTGCAGCTATAGTTGATATACATTCACTCTTTTATCCCCCCTCTCATATGGTTAATTAGATGTATACAATAAGATGGTTGTTTAAATTAAAATCTTTTTGTTTACTTTACAAACACAGTAAATAAAAAGTGAAGCACTATGTTGTGGTACAAAAGCCAAGCCAGAAGATCTCTGTCCATTATTTCCAAGGTACTTGCAGTTGTGATGGCAACCACCTTGCAAGAGGTTGAGAAGCATTTTCAGCTCATGAAATGTCTCAGCACAAAATATGAAAATCACATAATGCACACTAACAAACAGCATTGTGTTCTGTCACAGAATGCATGTTTATGTGTGTAAAATGTAACATGGGGTGTCTCTTCTAGTCAAAGATCTCCAGTGATGTCGACTCCCCGGTGGTCAAGAACAGGAAATGTGCAGTTGCACTTAATATAGTAAGATTTTCCTCATTAGCAAAAAATAATGCCACATGGTTCAAGCTATTCAACACAGCCAATTTGATTTAAATACTTTCACCCCTTGCATTAATTATGATCATTTCTACGAGTCCTAGTGGTTCGACAACATGCAGCATCATAATTTGACTAATTTGTTCTCCTCATATGTCTCCAGTCGGATGAAATGGAGGGCGAAGCCGTTTCTGACGACGATTTCCAGAACCAGTCTGCGTTCACACGCAGAACCATAGCACACGGAGCTGAGAGGCAACAAGTCCAACAGCGCAAAGCCAAGGT
This sequence comes from Nannoperca obscura, assembly GCA_036024295.1. Classification (NCBI taxonomy): domain Eukaryota; kingdom Metazoa; phylum Chordata; class Actinopteri; order Centrarchiformes; family Percichthyidae; genus Nannoperca; species Nannoperca obscura. The sequence continues at coordinate 45,067 of JAVQJL010078655.1, forward strand.
CTGTGTGGCCACAGGTGGCTCTGTAGGTCGCTGTGATCTGAATCTGAATTATATCATTTGTCTCTCATTGATTTTACATCACAGCATTCAATGAATGGCACCTGTTTACACACAAACGCACCTCTGGCGGTTGTTTGTTTCTGGTTTTACTGTAAGGGGGACAAATTAGAATATGTGTTACTTCTTGTGCGGAAACTTGAATGTACTGCTGATATGTATATAACCGTTTTAAAAACACACCAAAAGTAGCTGCTGTTTGTTTCTTTCAAAACACAATCATTTTTTACCAATGATGGAAGAAAAAAAAGACACCTTTCTTCTTACATAAAAATGTCACGTCTATAAATATCTGTCAGCACGGACACCTTCAGCATCCGTCAAGACTTGACATTTTCCATCATTATTTTCTCAGAATGCCATATTTCGAAAAGGACGTCAGTTTCTGGATGAGGAAGCAGAGCTGTCAGAGGAGGAGGGGGGGGAGGGGGCCGACGTGTCGTCTGATGAAGAGGATGGAGAAGACCAGAATCAGTCTCTTGACGGCTTTGTGGTCGACAACACACACGTCTCACAGGGACTGAACGGTACGACACCAAGAAATGATTGTACCTTCAGTCAGTCAAAGATAATTCACTGAAGCGTTTGAGCGTAAGTAGGCTGAAAGAATTGTGCCGTCACATTTACATTTCTTGGCCTTCCTGTCTGTTCTCCTGAATGACAGACTCTGAGATGTACGGTGTTTACCTGAAGTCAGTGAAAAGCCCAGCAGTCCAGGGCAAGTTCAAAATGTCCTACAGAAATCATCACAACATGGACATATTTTCCCAGGTATACTGTCTATTTCATTCTCAGCGCAAATAAAAAAGGTAGTCTAATCACTGACCCCCGTCTATATTTCTAACCTTTGGTCCCAGGTGCCTGAGATGGATGAAACGTATGCAGAGGACAGCTTTGTGGTGGGCAGTGAGGTTGAGGAGCTGGAGAGCAACGAGGAAGAGGCTGAGGACGTTGAACTTATGCCCGAGGACTCGTATGTGGACGGGAAGAGGCAGTATGCCACCAGGCGGCGTGTTTTCCTGCACAAAGCAAGAGCCGGAGCCTGTGCTAAAACTACAGCGGAAGCTCCACCAGAGCAGAGAGCTGGGATGAAAACCAAGCGCCCCCGCGTCATACGCCTTAATGATTCTAGTGAGGAGGAGACGGAGGAAGTTGGCAAAGAGAGGGGTCTCACAACAGGGGGTGGTGTTTCTGCCCCATTATGGCAAAAGGCGGTACAGCTGGAGCCCAGCAGGCCTCAGCAGCAGAAACCCCCCTCCTCCTCGTCTTCAACCATAGCATCCAAGGTCTCGTTGCTGAGCAAGGACCAGCAAAATGAGAGGTAAAGAAATGTTCTTATGGCAGCACACAAACACAAACATTCATCAAACACTACGGCATCGCTTTCTTTCTCCTGCAGGTGTCGCCAGAGGTTAGAAAATCATCATTTGCTCTCTGATGAACTGGACTTTGTAGAGTCCGAGTCGCTCTTACCCTCCAAGAAACAACCCCAGGTACGAGCGAGCAAGATGGCACATACACACACACACACACACCGCATACAGGGTCATACAGTGTGTGTGAAGCGTATGATTGAACTGCACTGATGTTTTGTTTTTCTTTGTCCAGACACTCCCTGCCACCTCCTCTGAGCCTCAGGAGTCCACCGCACAGGTTTCATCAGTCAGCAAGGCCCCTGCTGCACCCGGACCTGTCTGCATCCTGGTGGACAGTCGCTGCATCAGTAGTGGGGTGGAGCTGGTGGCGAGCCTGCGTCAGCGCCACGCGGCCACCGTCCACGTTTGCTCACTGGACGGCAGCTACTTCATCGTCAGCAACCGCATGGCAGTGGAGAGGCACAGCCAATCAGATCTGGCCGCAATGCAGAACAGGAAGCGATTGGCTGAAAGAATGAACAGCCTGCAGGGGTTGTTTGAGCGCATCTGTCTGATAGTGGAGAAGGACCGAACCAAGCCGGGTCAGTCAGCCGATTGATTTCACTGTATACTGTGTATTTTGAGACTTTTATACAGGTTGGTGAAATGTAAAAGTGGTGACTTTAAACAAGGTGTAAGTTACATAAATATAAATTCTAGCTGAAACAATTAATGGTTAAGTTGAATTTTAATGTGATGATTTTTTGCTTTATTTTGTTTTCTATTATATAAAAAATATATGAACCTGCTTTAAATTGTAATGGACTATTTTCTGATATTTTAAAACAATTAGTTGATTAATCAAGAAAATAATTGGAAAATTAATTGCAAATGTAATTGGATACACTGTGTTGTCATGAAGTTTCTGACCTTTATGATAATCGTCATTGTCACAGGTGAGGCGCTGCGTCCCTTTCAGCGAACGCGTTTCTATGACAGCACTTTGACAGCGCTGGTGGGAACCGGGGTGCGCTTGCTGTGGAGCGACGGCGCTGAAGAGAGCGCCGGCTTGCTGGCAGGCCTGGCGCAGCTGGAGCAGCGTAAAGGTCAGGGCATCGCTGTACCGCTGGAGGTCAAAGGGCAGCACAGGCAGCAGGCCCTGCAGCTGTACTTGAGCCTACCGTCCGTCAGCTACGTCCATGCCCTCAACATGAGCCACAACTTCAGGTCAATAGCCCAACTCATAAACAGGTAAAGGAAATATGTGTGTGTGTATATATATTTCATGACAAAACAAGAACAGACACATTATGTTCCTTCCCCTCTTGTTTGCACAGTATAACATCCCCCTTTTGTTCCTCCTGCAGCTCCATTGAAGCCATACAGAAGGGAGGCTGCATGAGTCGATCGAAAGCTGAGGAGATCTACCGCTTCCTACGCTACTCCTGTGACTCCTTCCTTATAAACGCATCAAAAGCAGGAAAAAACAGCTAGCTAGATCTGAAATCTATTTCTACTGCTCTGCATTCCTCTCTTGCTTGGTTTCTCTTTCTCACTGGTACATCTTTACTTCCTCTGACCTTCTTTTGACTTCACTTCTTTGTTTTCAGTCTCACCAGACAGTGACAGTTGCTATGTAAAGTTCTATTTGATGTTGAATGTCAATGAGAGACGAGCCTCAGGATTGTTTCAACCTTCTTGCACAATAAGTTGAAGGGGAAACACCACTCAACTCAATTTCAGGTTTTTTGATATAAGGCATACAATTTTTTTTATTATTTGGTGTTTCCCTTAAGACTGAATGTTCTGGCACTAATCCTGTCAGACGGCGTTGTGGCAATACTGCGACCATAAGAACTCAATCAATATTTGATTGACACTTGAATAACTTATTGTTTTTGTCAAAATAATGAATACATGTTAACACTATTCTGAAAGAGGTAGATATGGAGTCAATTTTCTTTAATAAACTGTACTATTTTTGGACATTGTGTCACGAGGTACTTTTGTGTTAACCTTGGAGTCTGTTCCAAGCTGTCAATGTACATAAAACCCATCTATAACCATTAGAGGTCAGTCTTTCATTTCTTTAACAACATTTCTGGATTTCTCTAGAATAATTTACTTGTGTATGACTTAAAACAACTCATTCATTAATTAATTCTCTTATTTGTCCTGTTTGGGGTTCCGACAACTTATTAAAGTGTTAAAACATATTAAACGTAGTAATAGCTGTACCAAGAATTGTGTCTTTCAGAAAACATGGGGGGGAAATGTGGCTTTTATTTTACCATTCTCTACATTCTCATTCACTACATAGTGCGCATGCTGCTTTGGTGCAAGATATTGTACATAAGGAAGTACAGAACACACAGGCAACATTAAACATTAGTTAAAGCAGCCCTTTTACAAAGATACTGGCAATTATGCATGATCCACCGCCACAGTCAGACAAACAAATCAAACAAATGTACATTAAAAAATAGCAAACAAGTCAAAACAACATACAGGATTGTAATTCAAATAAACCTAAAGCCTAGAGAGATTCCACACCTTTACACTTACAACGGGTTGATAAAAACTGCAGAATTCACAGTATGTACATCATTATAAAAGCAGTTTCAGACCTCAAGTCCCAGTTTAACATCTGCTACTCACTGACCAGAAAAAAGAAACGTTTAAAACAGCAGAGGCAGACATAACGCTGTGTGCCGTCTACACGCAAGGAAAGTATGGGTCATCTGCAGTTAGGTATTACAAGTGCATTTTGCAGTCTGCCGTTTCTGTGTTTGACGTGTTCTAGTTTAAATTTTAAACCTCCAAAACGTGAAGCGTTTGTTAATTCAATCAGCTGTTAAGTGGGTAAAGTACAGAGGTTACATTGCTCTGAGTCCTAACCAGATTTTCTTTGTCCAAGGATTAAAAAGCTTTCAAGGGTCAGATTTAGAGGCTTTAAGACAACAGAACAATTAACTAAATGGGTTTGTTCCATCTTTGGTGCTTAACTTTACATGCGTGCATCGTTTTTCAGCAGGATAGCAGGCTCTTGACAAGTGACTATTTAACGCTGATGGTCAAATGTCAGAAAAATGTCATGTTATAACTCAAATGTTTAGAGACAAAAGTAAATAATTAAATCTTCACAAAAGTTCACATCAGGTGTTTCAAGCCACAAGATGAATTTTATTTCTACTCCCCCTTGTGAAGAAATTTGGAGCCTGCTAAACATCATCCTCTGACAGGAAGCAGAACGTTTAAAAATACATTCTGGATTTTAAAAAGCCCACTTTAACCGATTCAAACTGAACTTGCATTACTGGGAGACAAAACAAAATCTATAGTAAAGTGAAAAATTTGACTGCCAGTTTTTTGTTTTTTTTTTTAAGCGCACATGTGCTTCATATCATAATATAAGGTGCTTTCTTTGGACACTGTACCAGGTCCAGGACAAAAAAAAAGGTTAAAAACGGCATTAGATTAGGTTTTAGACAATGATTGTGCCATATCATTAATAGAAATCATTAAACATTATATAATGACCAGCTGAGCCTGTAAGATTCTCATTATGACCTTCAGGATCCAATGCACATTATTAAAGTAGACAAAGAACTGAAATGAAAAGACGACAGTTGTAACCTCACACTTAATTAAAACTTAGGACAGCATCCTCAAAGTCTTGTGACTTCTCATAGGTATCTACATAAATGTGCATATACAATGCACAAGGTTTTCTTTGTATTTGTAAGCATTACGATAAGATGCTGAAATGCTGTGCTCACACTATACTTACACCATGGCGAGATTACTCTGGATTTGTCAACTGCTTCAAATTAATAAATTAAATCTTTAAACTTGCATTTAATTCCACTGATGGTAGTTTGCACAAAGAAACAGAATAGGCTTTGTAGGCTTTTCTGGTAAGTGTCGTGTATATTATAGATATGTCTAATAGTAGAGGCCTGAATTCCAAACATACTCCATTTATGACCTGAATGCAGCATCAAAGACGTGTTTCTTTGACTCTAAATTTTAGGAATATCTGTAACTGTCCACACCTGCTTACTTTAAAACGTGTACAAAAGCAAGGACTTTCAAAAATAGACCATATTTACATGTGCAGCTTTTATCTTAAAATATATATTATTTAAATACTACATGTGGTCACTTTGCTGAAGATCTGTGGGCAGATGCTTACCTAGGATCAGTTCATCTTTCTCATTATGGACGTCAGTTAAAAGATCAGACAAATGCACAAAGCCGCGAAAAATTCCATCTATACTCGATAGATTTGCCGTTGACTGTAGTAATGCGCCCTGCTACACGATGCCTTACATGCTGGTTGGCTGCGTCTGTGGCGGCAGAGGCTGAAGCTGGACAGACTGTGGCTCAGAGTCCTGAATGCTACACTCTCCTCCCTCGCGCATGTACAATAAAAACAGAGTCACGGTGGCAAATGTGGTGGCGTTCACTGGAAACGCGCGCAGCAAAGTGGACGTGAGACCCCGTGAGAACACCCTCCACCCCTCTTTCTTTAAGCTCTGCCTCACGCAGTCCATGATGCCACTGTACTGGTTGACACCGCCGACCCCGTCCGCCTGAAGGCGCGACTTGATCACGTCCACGGGATAGGTGGAGATCCAGGAAGCGATGCCAGACATTCCGCCAGCAAACAGCAGCTTGGGGATCATGTAAGGGTCTTCCGGCTCGCAGCCCAAGGAGCGTGTCAATATGTCATAAGCCAGGAAATACACACCGAAACCAGGCGCCTCACGCAGCAGGGTGGTCACCATGCCACGATTGATGCCTCGGATTCCCTCCTTGTTGTAGATTCTCACGAGACAGTCCAGGGAGTTCTTATACAGCTTCCTATTGGACTTCTTCTCTCCAGTGCCCTGCAGCTGCATGCGTGTCTTGGCCAGCTCCATTGGGCAGCAAATGACACACTGGATGGTTCCAGCAGAGGCGCCGGCCAGAAACTGGTTGAGAGGCGTGTCTTGGCCAAGCTTGCGCATGGCGTTGCCCTGGACACCAAAAACGATGGCATTGATGAAGGTCAGTCCCATCATTGGAGAGCCGATCCCTTTGTACAGACCGAACATCTACAGACACAAACACAGACACCAAATGAATCATTTGTACACTTTAATTACTTCATTTCTTCACGTCAATGGAGAGAAAAGCACTGACAGCAGCTGTGTTTGAATGTTGATGTGTCCTCCAAAAACTCCTTGGTATCATTCCAAAAGCTATGTTTGATATTTGTTTTTTTACGCTTAACAGCTGTGTAATGCATCGCAAGATAAGGAAAGTTGCCAGGGGTCAGGGACAATCTAAATATACACCGATTTCATTAATCTGAGGGAACAAATGTTTTAATGCACATACATTGGTGTAACAATACAATACAGAGTACAATAAAAAATACCCCTAAAACTATCAAACAATTGTCTTTGTACTGTAAAACAATAACGAGAAGAACAACAGAGAAAGTCAGAAACGTTATGAACAAAACAGCGTTCAACACGTCAAAATTTAGAGCCTTGGGCTATCACAGAGGCACTGCTGGAATGCCAAAAGACTACATAACTCTACTGATACTGCTAAATCAAAAACATCTACAGTTAAATATTCTTCTCTAGTCTGCTTATCGCTTTTAGCACAGACAATTATAACGTGCCAATATTGATATTTGTGATATAAATCGTCAATTACAGCGGCTAAATAAACAAACGGCACAAAGTAAATGTTCAAATTAAGCCGGGAACCCCTTTAAATGTTTATATTGTACTCTGGGGGGAAACACAGTCCAATACCTCCATGTGAAACAGCCATGAGAAATTCACTGAGACCAAGCATACTCTACTTAGCTGATGTGACACATTGTCCAAAGCTTTATTTAGCCCATGCAGATATAAGGTCCTCACTGACTCTGGCTAACAGACACACCACCTCCCCCTTTTACTCCCTAACACCCCATGTTAGGAGCACGCTGGCTGATGCCTGTGTTTAGAGATGGGACTGTAAGCGGACACTTTAATTAGCGCAGCAGTGACTATAGTGGCAATCGAGCGACAACAACAACAAAAAGCCACTCGAGGGAATTTGAAGTCCTTTCCAACATTCGGGGGTGCTTCCTCCATTTCCTAAGTCCATTTCTAATTTTGAAATAAAGTACCATAAGTAAATCATTGAGAGGCGTTCACAGAACCAACAGAAGCTTACCGACTCCTGGCGTATGATTGACTGGAAGCAGTGATATGTCCCACGGTACAGAGGTTTGTCCACATTTTGAACTTGAAGCCTCACCTGTGGAAGACAGATCGAGTCGCATTACAGAGCCAAAGAGAAGCACAACAACTGCAAACCACATATTAGAATACAGGTTTGAAGGGACAAACAAGCAGGCAACACAACTTTGAAATGGTTCTTTTTGGGGTAAAAAAAAATGAAATAAAAGGGATGCTTAGGGGGTGCAACATAAGGGAGAACAAATTATGAGAATGAAGTTGTACAAAAACAAAATGTCTTCTGTGCTTTATATATTTCTATAGCTCAAGACAAGACATTGGGTGAGAGAGGGGAGAAAAAAAAAAAAAAGACCTTGACCATACTTACTAGGTCACATTTCCATGGAGAGGGTGTTTATTTCTCTCTCTCATCTACAACACAGTGACACTGCTGCTGTTAAAGACAGCCTCCCCAGACACCGGCTCAGGGAGAAATGACATTGAAAGCAACGCATAAAAAGAGCTACAACCAAACCATTCACCATCTCTCTATGTAAGTTGCAATTTCAAACAACTGTGTGCTATATTTAAAAAGTCCTTGCCTTGCCTTTTCCAACAAACTATGTGAAGGATTTCTGACAGCAAACTGAATGCAACCTTAGAAGTTTGAACTTTGAATATTCCAGATAATTCACACAAATCAGTTAATGTGATGTCAGAAAAATCACACACGAGGTCAACGTAGGGAAGAAAATCTCTTTTTTTTTCAACTTTTGTCTTTATCAAGTAGCTTTAAGCCAAATGAGTGCTGCAAATAGAAGTTCACTATGCTTCCTCTGAAATTACTGTTGGTTCTCAACAATGACTGTATAAGATTAGAGTACCAGAGTAGTTCAGCAAAATGCCAGTAAATGAAGGCAAAAAGCCTTGAATAGCTTTTGATAAACAATGATGTAATTCAAATTTAAAAAGGAGGCGAGTGCACCTCCTTGTTCTAAACTTCAGTGTGTACTGATAAAGAGCAAAGCATACACGTACAGTAACTATGAGCTGCAACAATGCTACTAACTTGTATGGTGGTGAGTTTGACCACAATATTAAGAAGCCAAAGTTCTCTCTTTTCCAATCGGTTGGACGGGTTACTCTCACTATACTTGTTAGAAGTTACTTATTTGCAGACGTTTAAGGAATTAGTGGATTTTGAAGGCACGTGTAAAAATTATCTGTTTAGAAATAGAGAAATACACATGTATGACAGAAAACATGATTTACACAAGTTAAAACAAAATGATATGTCTAACAGTTTTTGCCCTAATATTATCCCTACTGTAATCACATGGCACATTACCTCATTGTCTTATTGTAGGCCAACCGTGTAACTTCAGGTTATCTGGATTTCAATTCAGGCTGCCAACTGAGTGGTCTGACTTACAACATTTTAAAAGAACTGAATCACGTCATTGCCTAACATGACTAAACAGTGAAGATGAAACGACCACCCACCTTCACGGTGTCAAATGGATGTCCGACCAAAACACCGGCAGCACCTGAAAGACAAGAGACAGGATTTCAAATCATATTAGAAAATACAAATTAATTACTTATCAGTCGCGTCCTTCTTGGCCTGATATGAGCACCAAAGCAAGGCTACTTTGTATTTTGGGAAAGAAAGGGGGCTTACGATCAGGCCCCCCCCCCCCCGATACTGAGCTAAATTATCAGCTGGTCACCGCACTGTACCCAGTGACGAAAGCTTACCAGTGCCCTGTCCTTGACTTACACCAATGAGCCAAAAAAAAAAATTCTATTTTACAACAGTAACTTGTGACCATGTCACAGCGTCACCTATAACCTATAAGAGGCATTCAGTCATCAGAGGTTCTATCTAATCTTCACATTTAAACACAAGAACAGCACGTCAGTACGGACTAATATGCGAGCATTGGCTGAAACCACAATTCGCAGTTTTCGTAACCAATCTCGTCCACCCTCCCCACGCAACCTGGCCTATGACCTGTCAACTTGTGCACACATACCTCTGCTGGCTTTGACTGATTAACCATGTAGGCATTTCAGGAGAATACTTCGCAATACAAAACGCAAAACTGCACTTGTGAGGGGTTTTATTGAATAAAAGCAATGATGATTAAACTTTATTTGCCATTATTGATATCAATCGAATTGTTCAAACGGTGTTATAGCACCATTGCATGGGTGTTTATTAAAGTGTATTGCAGTCCTACTGTGCTAGTCCGGAGTTTATGGTTACATAATATACATACACCTGTTGGTGTAACTAACTTGCTTTGGGAAAGGACTTGGCATGAATGAATATATAACAAAATAGTCTAATGCAGCAGTGTTGTGAGTGATTCCTGAATAGTTTATGGGGGATATATCTGTGACTATGATGAGCACAAAGCAGACTATATTCCTGTGCCTGGTATCGAAATAAAATGACTGCAATTAGAAGTCTTATGCACCCAAAAAGGAGGTCCGGACAGTCCTCGCCATGTAGAGCAAGAATCTGCTCAATTAAAATAAAAATTCAACCCCAATCTCTCAATTTACAGTCAAGACAACAAAACTCTTAGGAAGAGGCTCTCAAGACAAAACTTTAAATCACACCAGGACCTGTGCTCTAAAGTGAGACTATCTGGGGTCCTTGATATGCTAAAGTTTGTGAAGACCTGGCCTTGGGCCAAGACAACAGCTGACAAGATTCTCAAAGGATTAGGGTGAGGCTTTTACTTAGCTGTAACTCACCTCCACTCAAACGAAAACTCAGTAAATTCTTGGTAGCCCTTTTCTGGAGGGTTACTTCCTAATGAGGAATGGTGATGCAGGATGGAGGAGACTCACAATCATGAGAAAATATGTTTCCATATCTTGTTACTTGTAGTAGTTACACTTTTTTCAGCCGGGCATGTGCATGTTTAATTTACACGAAACTAACTATTTCACGAGTGTCGAAACAGAACATAAACACCACCCCCCTTGTGTGTGAGCTACAGGTAACTTCACAAAGGTTACATCCGGGATTTCCAAATGTACAAAAATACAACTTTCTAGACTTGGCTTTTTAGTCTCTACTCTGTCATTTCTTGTTTCTCATACGTGGCGGCTGAGGACACATCACTAACCTCCACCTTAAATTGTCCACGCGTTGCTTGACGACGGCAACATAAAAAGGAAGCTGCTGCTGCAAATGCTAATCGTTAGCTTCAGCTTGTTAATCTGCCTAACGTGGCTAGCTAACATCAATAGTAGCTAATGACTTACCTCCTATGCAGCCCGCAGCGAAGTCCAAGGCCATTCCCTCAAGAAGCTAACGGTTGAAATTTGTCAAGCTAACTTGGTGGCTGACAAACGTAATTCACAAGCCCTTAGTGGGTACTTTGTTATAAATGTTGTTCCCGGAACCTGTGTGAACTGTTTTGTACAAACCCCGGCTTGGTGTTCAGCCAAGCTGGTAAACTCGATCTGAAATATCCTGTTGTGGGGCTTAAAGAGTTTGCTGAAGCCGAGCAAACGGACTCTGGGAGCCTGGCTGAAACTGTGACAGGGATTATTTTGCTGATGTATCCTTACTCTCACTACTAGAAGTGTTCTTCCATGCCAAAGCTTTTCTATTTCTGTACAGAAGGAGGAGGTGGCGGTTCAAAGTAGAAAGAAGAAGCGTGTTTCCCATTTTTTTAAGGCGGACCAATCGGATTACTTGGAAGTAGACAACTCCCCTAGCGGGTCCTGTCCGCCCCTCGCTCCCATTGGCTGCTGTCGGGCAGAGCAGCGGAGTTTGAAACTCTCGCTGCTGCTGGTCCGCCCCACCGGAGACACGGCGATATGGAAGCAAATGTGTCGCATCAGATTTTGACATTTTAAAGCCAGTGAATTTCAAGAAGTGATTTTGAAGCAGGGATGTATTTTAAGAGATCTTATAATACTAATATAATATAATGGGAAGAAGCCTCACGAAGCTTCAAACTTAGCAAACACAGTAGGATTCAGTAATTCCTGACATGTTGCACATTAACAGAGGTTATTGGACAATATCTGTGCGTTTACAAGACCCAAAGCATTTAATCCGAATTTTATTTTTTACACGCGCAGAATTATTCCAACTACCGTGAAGCGTCTAATCTGCCGGAAATAGAACAGAAAAAGGAGCGTGCAGTTTTTGTTGGCTAATCACTATAATTTAATTAATTTTAATGAATTGAATTTAACAACAAATGTAATCCAATTACAATGTAATTTAATTACTAAGTAATCTAATTATAAAAGTAATCTGATTACTAATAAATTGAATTACCAAGTCATTTAACAAAAACGTAATCTAATTATAAAAGTAATCTAGTTAACAAAGTAATCTAATTACAAATTGTGTCAAATTACCAATGTGCCGTACTTGGCTGTATTATCATCATTAAAGAGTCAATCATATAGTCAAACTTATATTATGGATATATTTAAATTACATTCATTTTAAAGCACTGCTTCTAAAGGAACATTATATAATGGAAAATGTAATGTAATAGGTATTAATTGTTTAATGTTCAGTTCAGCCTTTTTCGCATTTTGTCATAGTAGGAAAAGCGCAGGTGATACTAATAACATTAACGGTGGCTATGTTCTATTCAAGTGTATCATATTATGGGGGAAATGTGTACTTTTGCTGTGTACAATGTACAATGTGGCACAGAAATTGAATAAAATACATATTACTGATATGGAATTTTCAAAGGATGTGTTTTTTGTTGTTTAAGTACAGTTACATTTTTAGTCTGGGCTTAAGTTAAAGCTTACACCATGCTTAGAGAAAGAGTTACTTTGAGTCAAGTCCCTTTTGCTAATAACAAATCCAGTTTAGTGCACTTGAGTAAGACACTGATGGCCTACTTACTGGTATGTGCTCAAACTCAAAATATCGTAAAAAACAAATATACACTACCGTTCAAAAGTTTGGGGTCACATTGAAATGTCCTTATTTTTGAAGGAAAAGCACTGTACTTTTCAATGAAGATGACTTTAAACTAGTCTTAACTTTAAAGAAAT